>JAAOAU010000132.1:0-64359 GCA_013186845.1 Fusarium sterilihyphosum
AAATTAAATATAATCTAACTATTTAATTATCTTTGCCTTGTATTTATTTTAGCTTACTATTTATTCTATTTCTACGTCTGGATTGATAGCTAAACCTTACCACTACAGACTTAATTTCCCTCGTAAACAAACACCCCTAGAGCTAAGCCTTGTCAAGCATTATGTAACCACCGCCGATCCTAAGTCATCTCGGCCGTCTCACCACACTTGCGTGTGTGTACCATGCGCCAAGTTGCTTCTCCACTTTCAGTCAAGTCTCCTATACATTTTCATTCTCGGGACCGACGAGAGTATCGGGCTGCAGGTTCCTTTCATTAGTATAAAGCCTAATAATTAATTCAAAGGGTCTCCTGCAACGCAATTGACGGCAGGCGCTTACGTGTATTCAGATACGACATGCTAAGTTCCCCTTGCAAAGCTTCTTTTCAATAAAGTCCCCAAAACGGGATGGTTTCCAGGACACGGGCCGGTCCTTTGCCGCTGTCCCCGATCATCTCACCAATCAACATCATCGAATTTATCCCGGTGGGAGTGCCAATGCTTACGGGTTACTTGTAAGGGGTGCGCACAGACGTGCTCACTGCCGGAATCATGCCACTGAGGGGTTCGTCTCCGTCTGAGCGCATATCTTTCTTGCAGTGGCATGCAATATCTTTCAATCCAGGCTGAAGTAACCACACGTTGTAATCAATACTCCGCTATCGCTTGGCACAATGAGTACTAAGCTGAATCAGGCAAAAAGCTATCCCGGTTAGGTTATTGCTACGTAGGAAATTGGTCTTACAACGTATGTGTACTTGAGTTTGCACTCAAACTTATTGGCCCCCCTTGTACTTGCAGCTGCAATGCAACGGTTGCTCCTAAGGCTTATCAAAAAAGCGAACTCTCGAATAGTTGTATACCGCCAGTTGGATATTTTAAGGGTCGGCTTACGTCTCCCCGGCTTGGTGGCTCTTCTTATTCCATCTAGTATTCGTATAATTGCTAAAAGAGAAGAGAAGAAAAAAAAGGTTATGTCATTCCCGAATTTCGAACAAAGACCTGGCTCCAGGTAAGTATCATATCTCCTCGCCTTGCCAACGTCTAGCAACTTATGTTAATTTGAGCAGCGGGAGCGGTGAAGAAGAGTGGATTCATATTACAGATCTTCGGGAGCGAAAACGTGTTCAAAATCGAGTGTCGCAGAGAAATTACCGTACGTGTCTGACACTGGAGTTGCTAAAACAATAATCTAGCAATTAATAACTAATCAACAACTGCATAGGTCGAAGATTAAAGGCCAAGATCCAAACACTGGAGAGAGAGAGGAATGCCTCGCGAGCTATGCTTGGCCTCAATCAAGAGGTTCGTTTACTAGCTGCACGTGCCCACTTATGATTCATTTTCTTACACTTAACCGCAGGCTCTTGATCCGACGTTCGAACGTTTGCATGGCTGCCATGTCTTTTCGGCAGAACAGGACATCGAACAGCATAACGAGACGCAGCCTGCCAATGGAAAGGCAGCATCCACAGCCAATTCTCAGCCAGGACCGTCATTTGAATCAGCGGATAGACTTATTGATAGCCTTATGCAAGTGACAGCAAGATGGGCAGAACCTCCTGTGGAAAACGCGGACTCGGATGATTTCATTGAAAATGACTTTCAAGGTGGGGATCCGGAACTGCTTTAACTCTCAAGCCTTGCGTATCTAACGATTCATAGGAATGATTGGATTCGGCGGAACAAATTCTCATAGCGCAAGTGGAGGCAGTGTATCTTCCTTACCATCTCTTTTGATGTCCAATCCATCAACAGTGCCTGATACAAATCCTATGGGCCAACGGCGTCGGTCTATCACACAACTGACAGGGCCTCAAGCAGCATCACGAGACCCTAATCAAGCATACCATACCGTTTCTGACTCTGGTAGCTGGCCAAGTAAGGATATGTCAGGACCTAACGCCCCGCATGGCAGCACAAATGACACAGATCTCGCTTTTACACAGCCGAGCCCTTTGTCATCGTCACAACACTTGACGAGTCTGGCCCCAGTATCAGATTCAGAATCATTAGAAGCCGACCCGCTATCAACAGCATCCCTGGAAGTAATATTTACACGAATTTTGCTGTTGATGAAAAAAGCAGGCTTTGAGGACATGGACGCTAGTAAGTCATTGCCCATAGCTCGTACTTGAGCGTTTCCATACTGACGGCCTTTGCCTTGTGTTTAGTGGTCCAAGCTTATTATACAGCAAAGTTCCGCTATGACTCAGTTGTGCATTGGGCTCAGAAACGGAGCCGTGGAAAGAGACTCGGCCCTCTTCTCACTATACTCAGCCGTGAGTCGACGAATTGGCCGGTGGAACAAGCAGCGCATTACCAGGATGCTATTCTCAGGATAGCAGATGGTTTGTGCGGGATAAACCTCAATGCTCACGCTACTCGGCCAGATGAATCGCCAGGTTTCTAAATGGCTGGCTATGCTAAGTTCAGGGCACTTGGCGTATAGCAGCGCCTTTAGTTCTCCGTAGTTATTATATAGAAGAATATGATAGGGAGCTCTGTATCTTCAGTAAGAACACAGTTACCTTGAACAAACAAAAACTCCATTTTATCCCAATTTTATTTCGTAGAATACTCAAGTATCGTTACAGATTCTACTGAGTCGCCACCTTCCACCACCTGTTCTTATTTGGTACGTCAAGGCTAAGTCGCGCAACAAAGTCATTCTAACGATGTCAGCCTCGCGATCACTCCGTCAGCTGGCGCCGCCGAGATAGCCCTGACAACCTCCAACTTCTCCCCAGGGTTCTCCAGCTCCATTCGAAACCTAGACCCTAAAACTGTCACCAGGCACAGAAGCTCGGACCTGGCAAAGCCTTTACCTATGCACCCTCTAGACCCGGCTAAGAAGGTGAGGTTAGCGTAGTTGCTATCTGCCCCGCCACTGTTTGCTCGTCCCCTGGCTAGCCAGCGTTCAGGTCTGAACTCCGTAGCATCGGCACCCCAGTGAGTCTCTTCCAGGTTGGTCACGCCAGCTAAGATCAATAGCGTTGTGCCTTTGGGGATAAAGGTCCCAGCAAGCGATGTGTCCACTCCTGCCTCTCGCACCGTTGAAGGGACAGGCGGGTAAAAACGTAAAACTTCGTTGCAGAATGCGTTGAGATACGGGAGGGAGTCGATGGCTTGGGCACTGATAGTCCGATCTGACTGTGAGATTAGTTGACTGCGTACCTCGTCGCGCAGTCGGGCCTGAGCTTCTGGATGTATGCACAGCGCATATACTGCCCACTGGAGCGATGCCGCGGTGGTCTCATGGCCAGCTACGAGAAAAGTGATGATTTGGTCAACCATGTTTTTCTCCGAGAACATGCCACTTGACATAAGAAGCGATGCAATGTCTTTTTGGTCATGATCGCCCTTGATCAGCCTGGCCTTTGTGTCTTGAACGATCTTTCTAGCATATCGTCGGATGTAATTGGCGGCCCGTTTGGAATCGCGATTCCATTTCGTAGGGAGTCGGAAGAACATCTTGAAGCCAAAAGTAAGCAAGCTGAGTAAAATGAGTAGTCTAGTCCACATGTTTGGCTTCATGTTCAGCTTTTTATACACCAGGTGAAATTCTGTGTTGGGATTCTGGACCGAGTTGAAGTCACGCCCCATGACGGCGAGGCCAATGATATCCAATGTTGCTCGCCCTGCCCAGTCACTGACTTGGATAGTGACTTGCTTTGAACCATGCTGTCTTTGATCCTCAATTGCATTCGCCATCTCGACAGACTTGGACCAAAAGATAGGGTAGAGGTCTTTGATATGGCGGAATGCCAAAGCAGGTAATAGACCTCGACGTTGCATCTGGTCATCGTATGGTTAATGCTATTTCCAGTCCAATTTATCCTATCTTCTGGCTTACCTTGTGTTCGTCTCCTTCTGCTAGAAGAACTCCATTCCCGGTAAATCGTTCAAGTTTGACTCTCAGCGATTCTGACTTGGGGAAGTCATAAACCTTGGGACCCATCATCTCGCTCAGTGCTTGTGAGCCCACAACTATGACCCTCTCAATATTTCCAGCCATATAATATCTGATAAGTCCCTTGTTTGGGATTTTTTTCGCCCATCTGCGTGCTTGATCGTAGTCTAAGCCCATCGACCTTGAATTGCCTTTTAGCCATGATCTCCCCTATTGAGACCATTACAGTTAGGTATTGAATTTATATCTTCTTCTAGCGATCGGCTTACCTTTGGTGTTGGAATATGCCGGATTGGAGACAAGTAAACAGGATATAGAGTACATAGGTACAGAACTCTGAAGATAATAGGTAATGTCAAAGATGCAACAATCGTCCACAAATACGATTGCATGATTGAATAGCGGGGCGCGAATAGCACGACCGAGACTCCGGTTAACATGGGTATGATTGACCATGATAACGACATCGAGGAAAATAGTCATTCGTTTCAAAAGGACATTTATGGTTCTTCACTGTGCGAGATTGCTTCTGGACAGGAGAAATAATAGTCAATATGCACTTTGCGTCATGACTCTCCCCAATCTCTTCTGCTACTACTTTGGCTTACATGATCGAGCCAGGTATGATGCGCTTACGGAAAAGAACGTATGGACGGAACTTCTGGTATCGCTGGACCGGGGTGTTGAGCCAACATGTCCCGACTCCCGTGTTTAGAGAGTGAGACGGGCTGAGCCTGACTACAGCCTGAGTAAGCTCACTTCCAATTTTGGATTACACGCGCCTTGCATATTGCGGCATATTCTTCCACGGCTTAGGTGTGCCTAACATCCCTGATAATGCAGGCTTACACTTACGCCCTTAAGCTGCAAATCATAATGGCCGTGGCATTAGTTATGTAAGCATGCATCCTTTATTGCCTTGTTAGAGGGTGTTCTTACTGAGTATACCCACATAGTCTAGACACAAATAATTGGGTCTTCATTCATGTAGTTAAACACTCATCTCGACGGGAGTTATAGAGTGAAGAGTAACAACAAGTGCCCACCAAGATAGGTGCCCATTTAGCTTGTTTCAGTGATAATTATTTTTACCACTTTTTTAGTCTCTGCGGGACGAAAGATGGCGACCATTCAGGAGATGCCACCTCCAGCGCCAATTGTCACTCTTAGAGAACAAGTTGAACTTGGCCTAGCCACAGCAGAGAGTCATCAGCCCCGGACACCTGAGATCCAAAGCCCGACTTGGCCGAAGTAACATCCTCGACCGCTCCCTTGACCAAATTTCCTATATTTGAGCCCAGACAAACGACTAGCCATAAGGAGGCCTTCGAACTTTCTTCCATCAGGGCGAAAGCCCTCAATGTGCATTATGGCAAGTATTGGAAAATTATGATTTAACCTCAGATTAGGACTCGCAATTGATGACATTGTGAATCTCTCACCAAAATTCTTTGATATGCATAGAGATGACATAATTATTCGAGATATCGGCGCTCATGCCCTGCTGTCAATACAACACAACCTAGTGGCGGGGACTCTGGCTCCATTTGCCAAAGAGTCGACAAAGGTTCAGGGACTGCTAGACGATGTATTGACATTCAAGGCCTCGTGAGTCTCTACCTTGACCATCTGAATACCACTTCCGAGAGAGAACTAACAGATAGTAGAGCGGGCTTTATGCTAACAGAGATCGGACACGGTCTTGATGCCAAGAACTTGGAGACAGAAGTCATACTGCAGTCCGATGGCAGCTTTGTTCTCAATACCCCCAGACTTGAGGCTTCTAAGTAGGGACATCTGTTTCTCGTCATACTTGCCAAGTCACTAACTAATGTCATGTACCAGATTCGTTCCCCCATCTATGCCTGTGGCTGGTATTCCACGCATCGCTGTGGTCATGGCAAAACTCATAGTGCACGGCGAAGACTTTGGTCTCCGCCCTGTCGTGGTGGCTCTCAGTGACGGGAAGCAAATGTGCAAGGGTGTAACGTCTCGGTATAATCTTCCTATTGTGCACGATCTACTCCTGTGCTAACATAGGAGTCTAGTCTGTTGCCTTATATGAGTGGAATTCAAGCCCCATACGCCATCACTTCCTTCAACAACGTCACTTTATCTAGCACAGCCGTTCTCGGAAGCCTTGAACGGCCAACAAGTATGCGAGACAACTTCTTCCACCAAATCGCTCGAATTGCACCAGGCACACTCGCAATGAGCATGATAATGATCCCTGCACTCAAGCTCGCAACTTACATCACCGGCAAGCACAGCTTACGCCGTACTGTCGGTGTCGCCAACAAAACAAGAATTCCTATTATTTGCTTCCGCACACAGCAGATGCCGATATTGCATGCATTGGCCCAGCTTGCAGTAATGACGCCTTTTGCTAACAGGTGCATTGAGTGGTTCAAGGATACTTCTTTCAAGCCTCAAGTACGCCAAGGATTCGTTGTCATCCTCAAAGCGGTCTTTATTCAAATGGCGCAGCGGGGTATTCCCGAGATGGTTGAACGATGCGGTGCCCAACGCCTTTTCCAGCACAACCAGATCTGTGACGCAGACGTGAGTTTTGGTTAACTAGGCCTCACTTCGCTAGAGAAATACTAATCCCGATCCAAAAGAATATGATACGTGCATGTGCCATCTCAGAGGGATATGCATTAGTGGTCAGCCATTGTAAGTCGGCCAATCTTGATCCTTACACATTACATCCTTGAAGCGAAACTTATGCTTTTCATACAGGACTTGCTGTTGAGCTTTGTCTAGGCAAGTATGAAATGCCCTCTGCAACAAAGACCGATTGTCTACTGGCCAAATACGAAGCTGGGTCGTCAGCTCCATTCCGGCCGAGCATCACAGCCAAGAGTTCAACCGACTCTTCATCCCCCGATGCAAGCCACTTGTATTGGGTATTGGCCATCGAATGGTGTATGAGACTGCTCTTGCTGCTGTTGGTACCATCTTTCGGTGGTTCAGGCTGTTGGTTAATTAATCGCATTCCTTTCGCCATCTTTGCTCAGTCACAGTTGTCCGTTTCCAATTCAAGACCAGAAAAGGTATCAAAGACTGTGCTTAGCAAAGCTTTGGACCCCGTTTTGTCTCTCACAGGATATAACTATCGGCTGAAATTGTACGACCCAGGCCTGACAAAATGATCAACACTGATCGATTGGCCCGGTTGCAATGGACACGGACACGGATAAACGGACATCCAACACAGTTTGGCAGCGGCAGAGTAATCGGCAGTGAATGCCCAACTTACACCCCCGTGCCGCTATCCATCACACACTGTAAGGTCAGGCTTGACTAAAGGTGGCCGCTTGGTCCTCGGCGCACGGTCAAACACGCATACCAACCAACACGAAAGCTACTGCCTCAGGCATCAGAAAGTGAGTACCTTGTAATTTGGAGCAAACCAACGTGATTGTATCTTAGCGGCCGTGGTGTTGGTGATAATTCCCTCTCCTTTTGGGTTGCAGAGCTCAATTGTCTACAAATCACTCCTCGTTCTTCTAATCGCTTCACCAGTCCACCGCTATTGAAGATGCAGAACCCCACTGAAAAAACAGCGACCTCGCGATTTGCAGAAAACGAAAGCCCTAGCATAGACGAAATCCTGAGATCGGCACCTAATAGCGAGCCAATCCTTACAAGAGAACCTTCAAACGCTGCTGTGCAAAGTGGCGACGCGCCATGGTCGATATGGTCCCCCAAACAGAGAAAGCTGATTATCCTGACAGCATCTTTCGCATCGCTACTCTCTCCTCTCTCCAGTCAAATATACCTTCCGGCTCTCGACACCATCGCAAAGGACCTGAACGTCACAAATAGTCAGGTCAATTTATCCATCACAACATACTTGGTCCTTCAAGCTATCGCACCGACATTCACGGCCCAGCTATCCGACACCGTGGGACGAAGACCTTTATACATGGCTTGCTTCGTACTCTACATGGCGGCCAACCTCGGACTGGCTCTGCAGAATAACTATGCGGCGCTGTTGGTGCTACGATGCTTTCAGAGCGCTGGCAGTAGTGGAACCACCGCCTTGTCCAATGCCGTGGCGACAGATATTACGACATCTGCCCAGCGTGGCAGCTACATAGTATATGCTGCAGCTATTCCAATGCTGGGACCGACGCTTGTAGGCGATGTCTTATTTCCACGGGCGTGCATCGATACCGAGAGCTAACTGGTTCTTCATCAGGGTCCTATAGCTGGCGGTCTGCTCGCTCAATATCGCGGATGGCATTCCGTTTTCTGGTTTCTATTCGTGTTGACTGGCGCTATAGCAGTTCCCATGGCCATCTTGTTCCCCGAAACGTGCCGCGAAATTGTGGGCGATGGGTCTATCCCACCACAAAAATGGAATCGATGCTATACAAACATACACATGGAACGAAGATTGATGAAAGAGGGTAATGACGTATCAAAGAATGAACTCGATGGGCTCGGTGGGTCGCGGGATGCTTATAGCTGGATACCAAACCCGTTCAGCACAATCACTCTGCTATTGGAAAGAGAGTGTGGCTTCACACTGCTCTACGGCTCGTTGCTCTGCTGCTCTTTCTATGCGACGCTCACTCTTATCCCCTCTCAATTCCACGCAGTCTACGGCCTTAACGAGCTCCAAATCGCGTTATGTTTTATTCCTTTTGGAGTCGGCAGCCTCGTTGCCGCTTTCAACCGAGGGCGCATGCTCGACTCCAACTTCCGCCGTCACGCAACTCGTCTCGGTATCACTACCGACAAGAACAAGCAGACAGATCTCACCAACTTCCCCATCGAGCGCGCTAGGCTCGAGGTCGCGCTGCCAACGATCCTCCTTGGCAGCGCGTGCATGGTCGGCTTTGGATGGACGCTGCACTACAAGACCAATCTAGCTGGGCCGCTGATTTTATTATTTGTCATCGCATTTTGCCTCTCGGCTTCTCTGAACTGTGCTACATGTCTTATGCTGGACCTGTATCCGGGAAAGGCGGGCACTGTTACAGCTTCGAATAACCTCTTGCGTTGCTTGCTGGGAGCTGGCGCGACTGCTGCCGTGGTCCCGATGATCAACGCTATTGGAACTGGTTGGACTTTGACTGTCTTCGCCCTCCTCAATATCGTATCCTTACCACTTCTGTGGCATGTTATGAGGCATGGGCCGGGCTGGCGAGCTGAGACTGCACGTAAAAAGGAGATGGAACAGACCCGTGCAGGTGAATCGACGACCTAGTTAGAGTAGTGCTAGAGTAATTGACAAGACTAGATGTTGATATTCCCTATTATCAAATAGTCTTCACTGCAATCGCTGCGGATCTTTTGGGTCTCTACTTGCGTTAATCAGGTAAAGTAGTTTAGCACAGTTTCCGCTGAGGCTATTTGTAAGATGCGACGACGACTGTTAAAAGGATAGGTTCCGACCCTTTTAACCTCGATGTCCATGTTAGAGATCAGGCCTATATTTACCACATTATTACATAACTCGAAATACTTTTTAGATGAGCCTCAGGTTATTGCAATGAACCCATTAGCTACATCGCTTTTGCTTTAGCTAGTCTGTGATACACCTGAGGGCTAAAGTAAGATGCCAACTGCAAATGACCGTCTTTGCCAACCCCAAAGAAATGTAGGTATGTAAGCCTCGAGAGGATGACAACTCGGCTTGCCCAGCAAAGCCTTTGAGCATTTCCAAATACTGATCCTTGTATTTAGCCCGATCACGTTTCTCAAGGAATCCAATCAACCCGTGTGCAATAGCTAGGTCACTCCTCCCATAATGCCGTACAGGGATATATCCTTTCACATCTGGCAAATGCGACGAAGGCTTGATGTCAAAGTAAAACAGCATACCAGACGTTTCGTGGTCTATCCTTGGTAGATCGTCGTCGCCCGATATGTCTCGATCGAGGTCCAGCGTAGCGCACCACAGTTCCTTGATTTCATCGATAGACTCTTGAGGAAGAGGTCGCCTTCCACCCAGCGACAGGATAGAAATGATATGACTGAGCGAGGTACCGGGAGTTGGCATGTAGACCTTGATCCGTGACTTTTCTGGGGCCATTCAGTCAATGCCCAGGATCAGCATTCGCAGCGTTTGGCCGTTGGGGTCGGTGGTAAGGAAGTTTGAGAGGATTTTGAAGGCAGAAAGATAGCTTGAATCGTTGCCATAGACATTTCTCATGGCTCTTTCAAAGCCATGGGTAAAGAAATCCTGGCAGACTTCAGTATCCCTGGGTATGAAGTAGGCTTTGGCGGCGATTTTGTCCGCGCCGAGCTCATATGCAGTGAAAAGCGAACTTCCCCAGTTTCCCTGACCAGCCTCGTTGTTATGAGGGTCAAAGTCATGCAGAAACGTTTTGAACCACACAGGGTCAATGGAAGGGTCTGCGGCATGTAGATGATCCATGACCTCGATGGTCGATGCCCGGTTGTAGAGGTCTAGGGCCGTACCCGCGTTAGGTCCAATGTGCTCAACACTCAACCTGATGCTAGGCGCATCAGCATTGGTATCGCCCCATTTCCAGCTATACTCGATGGGTGAAAAGTCATCCGTCATGAAGCTTTTGAAGACAGGCTGACCAGAGGAGCTAGGCCTCGGACCCATGCGAGGAACAATGATGTAGTAGTGGAACAGAAGACATTCGTACTGGCGGGACAATGGGTAGCCGGCCTCGTGTAGCATTGTTACAAGGTGTCTTCCCGTGACGTCCCACCAAAAGTCTTCATGAGCGTCTCGTCGTGGCAGCCATTTGTTGATCTTTGGCCAGACTGGCGCCTCCTGGTCTCCGATGAGTAAGGACGCATCAGGTTCATTTTCGTGTCTCGGCGATGTCTATAGTTGTATACCTAATTAGTTCTACTTTGTACCCCAAATGAAGGAGATAATTACCTGAACTTCAGCAATGGTGCCCAAATTTGTGTTTCGTAAAAACTGGTATGTCGTGCCTGTAGTCATTTTGAGAGCAGAGATTCTGAGTGAAACAGACAAATCTTGACGGCTATGCCCTCTACTTGGAGGTCAATTTTATTATCCCGTTCTGATTCTATTAGATTCGAGTAGTGATTGCCGCATGTAAAGACTCCTCAGCTATTCCTTACTACTAACAAAGCCTTCCATTTCACTAGTCGGCGAGCATTGCCGCTAATCATGTAGTAGTGCCGAGTTTCCGCAAAGATAGCAAAACGTCGCCGTGTTACCCGACTGCAGAACTTACATTATCTAATGCTCACGTTACCATTGATCTGACTGCGTACTTGATCTGACCTGCAGCGTACCCACATGCGTAACGTTTGATATCCTTGTTCAAATCTGACTAAGTTTGACCTGATCAGGAACTACTTACTAAAGCTTCCCCTTTGTGACCAGTACTTGCTACCAACTCGACTAAGCTTTCTACTGATGGCACGATCTTGTCTAGAATGCGGGGAATGCCTGTTGTTGGCAAGTCAGTTGTGATAAGAAGATGGCCTAATATTAATGTACGGTAAGAAATGCAAAATCTTGATGGCTTAGAAATGTGAAGCATATTTGACTCGAGGCTATTTCATTTTACTCCACAGATTTTGGGCTTCCAGAAACAAGGGTCTACCTACCTAGCAGTCTTTCCATTTTGCTACAACTGGTCAAACACTTGAATTGCAAAACAGGGAGATCGGACTCATTGCCTAGGCACAGCTATGATGGACAGTTCATTCTCCACCGTCATCAAAAGGTGCCGCAAGATCCTTCGCTCATTGGTCTTATCAGGCGCATGGGTCTATCAGAAAGCAATGGGCCACGCCGACAACTCAATTTCATCCGGTACACTCAGCGTCACCGACAGTCGCACCGGCAGAAGCTATAATATTCCAATTAGGAACAATGCTGTCAAAGCTCTTGACTTTATTCAAATCACAACGGCAGGCTTTGGCGCTGAGGTAGCCGATCACTATGACAACAGCCTCCGTGTTCTCGACAAGGGGCTATGGAATACTGCTGCTACCGAGACATCTATCACCTACATGTGAGGAAGCCTTCAGAAAAGAAAAAGGCGTCTATAATCTGTATGCTAACCTCTATTCAGTGATGGTAAAGCTGGCCATATGCAGTACCGAGACAAGACGATTGATGAGACTTTCCACAACAACAACTATGAGGAAGTGGTTCATCTTATTATCTGGAGAACTCTTCCTACACAAGAACAGAAGATTAATCTTCGTCGCAAACTTGCTTCGCACATGAAACCACCAAAATCAGTGGAAAATGCAATCAAAGCGTTTCCGTAAGTCAATTCAACAACTATACACGCAATTCTTAAGCTAACATGGAACAACATATAGTCCAGATGGACTGACCCATCCCATGCTTTTGGCTGGCATTGCTGCGTTTGCAGCTCATGACAAGGGATCTCAAGCGGTGCATAGATCAAGCGAGCCCGCATATCTGGGAAACATGGAAGAGGTTGACGATGCGATTATTAGGACACTGGCTGCACTAGCCACCACTGTCGCTATGGTATACTGCTATCGCAGAGGTCGCCCTTTCACCCAAGCTAACCCGGATGAGTCATACATCGGAAACATTCTGCTAATGATGGGTCTTACGGAAGAAGGCAGTAGCAGCATTCCAAACCGCAAGATAGAACATTGTCTCGAGCGCCTTTGGGTTCTCAACGCCGATCATGGAATGACCAATTCAACTGCCGTCTTCCTCGCCGCAGCTTCCACATTGCAGGATCCTCTATCGTGTACTGTTGCCGCTGTGGCCTCAGCATACGGGCCTCTACATGGAGGCGCTGTTGAGATGGCTTACAAGGAGTTCGAGAGGGTCCAATGCGTGGAAAACGTACCACAGCTTATTTCTGATGTCAAGGCCAAGAAGTACCGTCTTTTTGGGTACGGTCATCGCATTTACAAGGTTAAGGACCCTCGAGGGCAGCTTGTTCGCCAGCTTATCGAAGAGTACAAGGAGGATGTCTACAAGAATTCGTTTCTCAGAGTGGCTATGGAGATTGACCGTGTTGCTGAGGAAGACTCGTACTTCATCTCGCGAAACCTCAAGGCCAACGCAGACCTTTACGGCTGCTTTCTGTATACTGCCTTGTTTGTAAACCCCCTGTTTCTTTATCCTACCCGTACTGACTCTATAATCAGGGGAATTGAAACCGATACTATTCTGTCACTTTCTTGTCTGTCGCGTTCACCTGGTGTTATGGCTCATTGGCGAGAAAGTATGGGTGAGTTTCAACATTACCACAGCATTGGTAGATTGAAAGCTAAACATGATATAGCTCAATCACCCACAATATGGCGGCCTCAGCATATTTTCACTGGAACTATAGCCAAGGATCATAATGGCAAAGTCTGAGTATTGTTCTGTAGCTCGTATGAAACCCTATAGGCATACAACGATTAGCCATGCAAGCCCCAGCTTCGGTGTGGGAGGGAAGTTGAACATTACAGCAGCAGCATTAGATAAAATGAGGAGCGAATAGGATCTTTAAATACTTAGCTACTCGATAAAGTAACGTATTGATACAACATAGACGTACCGCCAGCTGATGTTAGCAATAGTCGATGGCGTTATCTGAGATAAAATAATAGCCACCATCAGTTTAGTTGCCACAGCCTGGGCCATACCCTTAGTCTTCAAGAACAAATGGAAGATCTCATGGCATTGAAGGAGATAGCATAGCTCATCGAATTGGGGAAGATAAATACAATGGCACGCCTCGCACCAGCCTAGTTATCGTTAGTTAAAGATCCTCTGAGCTGAGAGCCATGCAGATAGAAATCATCACGCAAAGAACAATAGATCCAGACCAGAGGGTGCGAGTGCGAGTCATTTTATCAGCCACGAAGACATGGTAGATGACTTGACCTATGATACCGATCATGCTAAAAACACCGCTGACCAAGACGGCAGTACGTCAGGTGAAGGCTGAAGCCAACGTTTCGGTAGAAAACGCCTTGAAAATTATAAAATGCGAGTTCAGACATTCACAGCGGTATCGGCGTTAATTTTACGTTTTTTGTCATTTTGGTGTAGGAGTTCAATAGAAACACCAAGGAGGTTACTCAGGATCCTTCCAATCTGCAAACTATACTGCAAGACGCGACCTCGGATCACAGTTGACGAAGGTCGTCTTTATGAAAGATTTATGTCTAATTTGAATAAGGATGCTGCCTAGCTGAAACGGAAATAAATTGAGTTCACCAACTAAGGCCTTTAAGTTAGATTCTAAGGCTGACACGGTGACAGCGCGAACGAGCGAACAGTATATCAACTGCTCCCATGCCATCGCCCGCACTCAAGATCAGGCCATCTGGATATTCTTTCTCTCGAAACCTATCTCTTCTCCCTCAACTGTGATCGAACCTGTGGCATGGAACAAACACACCAAGTTCGAGAAGGAACACGAGAAAAAGGATGACTCTAGCCTCGCACTGTGCTAGAGAAGCTCCCTGTTGCTCAACTATAGCTCTGTCGACTAAGGTTCTTTCTGAGACAGGGTTTTGGTCTATCATAGGGTTTGTCCTCTTTGTTTTAAGATAAGTACTAACCTGCAGAAATCATCCATCAAGCCCGGGAGCTTTCAAATAACAGAAGGATGTAGTATTGGGTGAAATGAAAACGTCAGGAATGCCCCGTTGCAACACGGAGCTGAGAGTACTCCGGCTTTTAAAAGAACCATAACTGAGACATACATAGGACAATGGGCTGAAGGCTTGCTGGTGAGTTGGGCTACCTTTCCTAAATGGGCTGCTTCACCTTATACCCAGGCCAGAGTCTAGCAAACTGTATATAACCCTGTTGTAGCAGTGCTATCATGAGTCTGAATCCGGCAGCACGCTACCATGACGAGAAAGGGGAGTAATCTCTCTGGAGTTTTGATGAAGGAGCCAATGTGCCCGATAGACATTCCATATTCGTCAGCCATCTCCGTCCACCGGCGGAGGATGGACAATCAATGGGCTAAAACTTAACGTTTACAGCCTATGGGGCCCAGAAAATTGACGCCTGGTTCTGTTTTGAGGGAATTTTGAGGCATCTCCGCGGCGCTGTCTGAGACCCTGGGACCCAGCCACAGCGCCATGGCGTGATGACAACAGCGATCAGACCCTCAAGACCCCGGCGAGGCTGAAAGCTGAAATCAGGGGTCCCGTACATAAGAGTGCGAGCTTGACAGTCATCGGCAGGAATCTCATAGACAAAAAAGCCAACAGAAGAAATGAAATTTCAAGAATCACTTTACTTCAACCGCCTCGAATATGAGACGAAGCTCGAGGCATTGGTTACGGCCAAAAGAATGAACGACATACGAGAGCGAGAGGTGCTCAAGAACCGCCAAATATACGGCTACTCTACCAAGATTGGTATGGGAGCCATCCTCTGGCTTCCGACCATGGGATTATCGACCATCACATCCATTGTCGGCTTCAGACAGCTTTGGGTGGCATGCTCGAAGCTCGACGTAATCAGTGGCATCATCAAGAAATATAAGATCACGCCGTATGAATGCAACCTACGTGATCGTATGGTACCTGTCCTTATCAATGTGTTAACAGCTGGTGTTGGCTTTGGTACATCAGTACTGCTCAGCGACATAGCAGCCATGGGAGTCGAGGGAGCATCGGCACAAGGAGTAATCTTCGATCCGCCGCATAGTCTGGGGGAATAGCAGACTCAGCTATGGCGGATCCCAGCAGTTTCACCGATGGGTTCGTCCACGGCGCCGAAGCTCAGATGGATTCTCTTTCTGCTGCCCTCGGCCCTGGCGATGCCGCTTCGAATGTCACCGAGGCGACTATGGAAAGCGCGGTTCCTCTTTCGGTGGGAGGTGAGTTCATGGACGGTGGTAACGCCGGGTATGAGGCAGCGGCAACGGTGGAGCGGTTCTTGGTGCAGCAAGCTGTGGCAAGTTCACTTGAGTATATGGACGACCAAAACGCTCGTACGTGTGCCTACAGAGAAATTGCCAAAGATGGTCAGGTTTCCGAGATGCGCCCTACATTTGAAATGTACAATTGGCATGAAGAGCTGGAGGACGTTCAAGCTGCTATCCAAGTACAATATGTCGAGTTGATCACAGCACATTCAACTTTGCTGAACAGAGGCAGTACAGCGCAATACCTTAAAGATTTATCTACCAAAATGAGGGATCAGGTGGTGTCACTTGATGCAAGGGCAAGAGACGACTGTTTGAATGCTGAAGACTGTCAAAAAGCTCGCTTTATTAACGCATGGGTTTCATGTCTTAAGACGTGGGAGGAGAGGATGAAAGAACAGGCGGTTAAGCAGGGTGAGTGGCAGATAATTATTAATAAGTGGCAAAGGACCTAGTCTTATCAATTTGCTACTTTTATTATCCTAATCGAACCAAGACTTGCACAAATCCGATAGCTTATACCAAATAGGAATTGATCTAAAATACACAATTTTATCTCCATCCTAACGCTGCAACTTAATGTAGGTAAAGACGACACAGTTACAGGGGGACTTGGGAGATTCTCAAAGATAGGAAAAGGAATCCGATTCATCTGTTATTTAAAGCTATACCATTGTTTAGGTACTGACTAGTAGCGCCCTACGTGTCGCTGTAAAGGTATAGGTGTGTTTCATTACTCTGTATCTATAGCCACCAAGTATGCACAGGGCCGGGAGTATTTGAAGGCCCTGTTCCAGAGAAGATACATCACACGAGAAGGAAATCTTATGTCAACATCTCAAACGGGTCTTAGTCTCGCAATCAGATTCGGTCTTTATCCCGAGAACGAGGAACAAGGCAAAATAGCCGGGAAAGCCCTCGACCGTCTAGCCCGCACCGCTCGCTTCCACATCAGCAAATGTTTCGCAGGAACGCCGGTCATGTCCCACGTGCTATCTGAGATCGTTGGGTCACATCTAGCATAACATATACTACTCGAGACGAGTTACCCTAGTTATCTATACACCGTTCTATGCAACAGCATAATAACAGTTTGGGAACGTTGGGATAGTATCCTCCCAGGCTTACGGGCTTGTTACATGTGAATGGAAGCTCAAAGGTCAAACGTTCACGATGTTGACTATTCATCCCAACTGCTCGGCTCTGGTGACTATGCCTTCAAAGGTGCGAAGAGACTTTAGCTGTGAGAAAGAGGCAGCGAGGACCCTTTACTCTGGTCATCATTCGTTGGAATGTGAATTCGATGCTGGAGAGTGGCCACCTAAGCCCCTGGTTTCTGCGAACCAGCCTATAGCTGTAGATAGTATTGCCGAATAGAATAGTCCTCATAAGTGAACTGAATCTTATCATAAACGCGAAAACTAGAAGAGGCGGTAATGATAACTACTTGTCTCTGTAAACGCGCTGTTATATGTAATGCTGCCTGAATGCCCGCTTCATGCTATTCTCGCCTTGCACGAACCCGAACAACTCGGGGCTGCATAGATTCCATAGGCACCGCAATCTGCTTTATGAAAGTTGCTAAGATATCCTGTCGTTCCTCAAACATCCAAATAAGGGCATCGAAACCCTGGGCTGCCCTGAAAATCGATCCAAAGGATGGAGATTTAAGCAAGTATTCCTGGTTAATAGACTGTTCCCACTGAAGGGGGTCCCAACATTCAAGCATAACGATATACTTCATTACTTTAACTACCTTGCATTATTCTGGGGTTCGAAGCTAGTATCGTTTCAATCAATAACTCCCTGAGGCAGAAATGCTACAAAGTCCAGAGGTGCCAGTTCCGCGCGGTCCGCCTTCCCTACGACCTTGAGGATATCCCCTTTGGCAATCTTGACATTTGGGAACGTGATACGGGCTTTGGAAGCACCATCTGGTTCTGTCGTTGCTGCGCGGCTGAGGGTTGATTCCAGATTGCCAACCCACTTCCCCAACGATTTTCCGTTCAAGTACGCTTCCCATTGTGAAGTCCCACCGAGGATATCAAAATAAACAACTGCGATGTCATATCTCCCAGGCTTGAAGTCGAGCTCTGTACTAGCCGTGGCCACTGTGCTATTACCTAATGTTTCGAGAGCAGTGGCATTAGAGGCAGACTCGATAGGGTCTAGCACGGCGGTCTTGTATCCGCTGTAAGACATAGCCTCGGCCTCTATACGCCATGGGTGGTGTCCAGCACGTCCTGCTTCGTCAGGAATTCCTGTAAGGTTGTGATAATAGTCCACAATGGAGTCTCTCCACACGATCGAATGACCGGCTTGGAAAGTGAGTTGGAAAAGAACAGAATTGAATCGTTCTTCATCGACATAATTTTGAGCTCCCATCCATAACTTGGGAAAGGTATGTGCGGTTTCGGCCCCAGTATAATGAGCATCGTAGAGATGTTGGATTACCGTCTTTCCAGTGGGAAGCTTGTGTGTGTAGTTGACGTGATGATACCATAGGATCATGTTTGTCGGTGTGGTTTCTATGTGTTCGAATTTCTTTGCCAGTGCGGGAGGGTATTGACCGGAGAAGCCTGTGCCATTCGCCACAGTACGATCCATACTGATAGAGAACGAATCAGATCGAGTCCAAATACCATAAGGGTTGTCGTCGCCAGCTCGAACATTCGGCCCGAAATGGTTATTCGTAACATCTGTAAGTGTCGGCAGTCCCAGGTCTCCACTGCTGTAGTTCAGATATGCCGGTCACGATTCCATGGCGATACGCGTGATGATATCTGTCACTTGACGATGAAGACCGAAAGTCAGACGACTCCATGATTTTATAATTGCTTCGGGATCATCGGTAGGATCCCAGGCCAAGCGGCCAAATGCATAAAGATTAGACATAGAGAGATGGCTACCAGTCCATGTCTGGCTCATCCCTACATTCGCTACACCTGAGAATGCACCGATCCGACGATTGAACTGCTTGCCCGAGATGATGTCTCGTACAAATGATGGCTTATCATCAACACGAAGATCCGTATCTAATATCTCTTTCCAGAGAGGAGCCAAGTAGACGGTATGTGCTTGCTGTCCGAGGTACTCTTGCGCGATCTGAAGCTCGATACCAGCGTTGGCATTCCTAAAGTACCCAAACAATGGATGTGCGGGTTCCCGAACTTGGAAATCGAGCGGACCGTACTTCATCTGAAGGATAATGTTATCATGGAATTTTCCATCAAGACCCTGAACGCATTATATGCCTCTGCAGAGCGATCTGCCTTCCAGTCGGTAATGTTAAGCATTTCGTACACAAATGTGCGGAATAGGACGATTCCTCCATGCGGTCTGAGGACATCGCCGAAGAGATTTGCGCCTTGGGCCAGCGTGCGATTGTAGGTGAGCGGCCCCGGTTGTCCTTCGGAGTTGGCTTTGACAAGGTACCCTGCAAAATTTGGAATCTCATTGTAGATCTTGTTTGTGATGTCTTCCCACCAGGAGATAACGGATAGCTCGAGCGGATCGAACGTCGATAGCCCACCCAAAGTCTGCGGGGAAGCAAAGTTAAGTGCAAGGCCAATCTGCACGCCGTACGGCTTCAGTATTGCCGCGATTTCGCCAAGTCCACGAATGTTGTCCGGTTTCAGGGTGATGGGGTTGGCGTTGACATTGGTCAGGATGGCACCGTTTATACCAATGGACGCCAGCAACCGGCCGTACTGCTTCACCCGAGCCCTGTCAGGCATGGTCTTGCTTTGTGCAAAGAAGATGGATTTGCCGCCGTAGCCGCGTTCAATAGTGCCATCCATATTATCCCACTCATTGGTCCAGCGGATGGCGTTGGTCGGATTGGAGACGTAGGAAATGTCTGAGAAGTTGCCTTGGGAAAGCATAGATGCGTATTCAAAGGCGCCATAGAGTGCGCCCCTCTCATTATGACCGATAATCTTAACGGAACCACCCTTGATACTGAGCCAAAACCCATCTTCCTCGAGACGCGTGGGGAGATGTGCTTTGCCGCACGAATCCTGATAGGCATCAAGAGTGCCCACAATGATGGAGTTCTGGTGGTCGCAGCCCTTGAATTTACGTGCGATCTGCTGTTCAAAGATAACAGCGAGGGCGTCCTGTAACTCTGTGCCAGCAGTGTATACGGGGCTGGATTTGGTTGCATTGAGTGTGATGATGCCCTTGGGATGCTTGAAGTCGTCGGGGGCTTTGTATGGTAACTTCTTGTAGCGAAGCCAGCCATCAATGCCAGTCTCAGCCACGGCTAGGCCATATAGTGCCAGAGACGACACCACTGCTGTCCGAAATAGCATACTGCCAGTTTATGACCCTATGGAGGACACTAGGATAGAGACGACGGGAAGTAGTGATTAAGGGACATGGGAGCTTCAAGGTTTATCGCTCGCGGAGGACAACCTACTTATATCATTTAACTTAGAGAAGTGCATTATCACCTACATTTGATGTACTCACAAGGCTGGGCACGACGCTCATGTGAACCCGAAGAGACAAGCCTCGCACAAAACAAATTCAGCCTAATATACCATCAACGCGATGATGAGGCAAGAAATAATCCACATGGCAGGGCTGGCTTCCTAGATCAGTTTGGATAGGATCGTCGCCATTTGCATGAGCTCTTCAAACACGGCTTTGTAATTGGTGGAATTTGGACTCATTGCAGATCATGGTATAGCCGGGAAACAATCTCAAGCCCCTGAAAGTGACAAACAAACAAATCTTTGGGATCAAACAAGAATGCGGGGTATGCGGGGAGATTCGACAGGACCCGGGGCACTAAAGATGCAACCAACAGCCGGACCAATAATGAATATTAGATCCTGTTCGGCCTGTCCACCACTCTTGTTTTCTCACAGCGACTGCCGCTTAGTCACCTCGGCGTGCTGTCCGGACATCGCAACCCTCTGGAGATGAGCCAACTGCATGCCGGGCGGTACACAATGATAATTGACTTTTGCCTAAATATTTCCGACTCTTGACTCGTACTCATAGTCTTTTGGCAAATATTGCATGGCTTATCAAAGCCCCGCAGGATAAATCCTCCATTGTCGTAGATCAAAAACAAGTCATTTGTCGAAATTGTGGCAAGATCGGCATTCCTACCGCAGCCTGAATGACTTCCATCCTCACTGCATCATGAAGAACCCTCTCTTGAGATAAGAGTGTCATGCGTTGGCTACCCGACCGTTCTAGAAATTACTGCTGGCTCCAATTATGACAAATGTGTTGTCCGAAGAACATGGCTCTCCACGTTACGAACATCCGAAGTGCTTTGGTACTTGCAAATCTTCTTGTGTCTTCCTTGTGCATTGCCATTGATGCATCTTTACCTGGCACAAAGGTACTAGACGCCATTGTTATTCCTAATTCCGACAATGTTCGTGGCTATCTGCATCTCCCAACCGAACTACCGGCGTACCCAGGTGTAAACATACATTGGAAATCGTCGCATCCACATGTAGTGTCGGATAAGCCTCGTGGTAGAATTGCTGCGGGTGTCGTCAAGCGACCGGCCGTTGGCTCTGATGCTGTCACGGTCCATTTGACTGCTTGCCTCAAGGATGGCGGCTATCGGCCGCTTTGTCGCCAGTTGCCAGTCACGGTGCAACCATCCGTTGACGTTGCCCAGTTCTCCCGTTACGCCATGGCAAACTTTGCAAGGTCGAATTCCAACATAGGCCAGCAAGTTTACTTCGCAACGAGTGTGGGTAACGATCCGACGGCCTGGGTGGCCACCAATGATGGTAAAGCTGTCCTCAACTCTACCAAGGGCATGC
This sequence comes from Fusarium sterilihyphosum, assembly GCA_013186845.1. Lineage (NCBI taxonomy): Eukaryota > Fungi > Ascomycota > Sordariomycetes > Hypocreales > Nectriaceae > Fusarium > Fusarium sterilihyphosum. The sequence goes on from JAAOAU010000132.1 coordinate 21,603, forward strand.
ATGGCACCAGGGATCCCGTGGTTGTACGCACACCAGAGGGCGATAGGTTCTTCCTCATTGCGACTGATCTCAATGTTGACGGGGTAGAGTACGGATGGAAGGACTGGGACTGGGCTCAAAGTGGTGCGAGTCGCTACATTGAGGTCTGGGAATCTGACGACCTGCGAAACTGGTCGGAACAACGGCATGTCCTCGCGTCGCCGGAGGAAGCTGGAATGACATATGCCCCAGAGGCTATCTGGGATCCCGAAATCGGACAGTTTGTTGTCTTCTGGACTTCAAGTATGTACCCAAAAGGTACTCACTACTCCAGTGACAAAAGCGATCCCAACGGACGGTATCCGTTAACCGGAGGACAAACATTGTATTCAACGACTCGGGATTTCGTCAACTTTAGCCCTGCAAAGGTGATGACAGCGCGAACTGGGCATGGGACGCTGGATCCAGTCATTATTCCAGACGAGAAAGGATACTACCAACGCATAGTCTCCGACCGTAACTCAACAGGAGTCAATCTTACTTGGTATGGACTACCATGTGATTCAGAAGACCTCTACCAAGAAAGAGCACGATCCATTCTCGCCCAGCCAGATGAATGGGAGCTCGTTGCAACATGCATCACCCATCGCACAATGAACACCACGTACGCCGAGGGTCCGCTGGTCTTCAAAGCAAACCATGGGGATCCTCGGGGTAAAGGTTACTACATGTATGCAGACCAAAAGTGGGCTGGCTCGCCGTCAGGAGAATTCATGGAGGAGCAATATCAGCCTTACTGGACTGCAGATGTTGGAAAGCCAGACTGGCAGCCAATCAACTGGACGCGGAAGCCTGATTACGATCTGTCACTCGGGGTCATTCGACATGGACACATCTGGTCTCTCACGACTGCTGAGCATGCAGTCCTTCGCGGGGCAAATTTACGCTCTATTGAGATAATTCCCCCCAAGAAGCGCGTATACAGAATTGGCGAGTCTCTTGACCTCGAGGGCATGGTCGTATCTGCGCGATACTCGGACGGTATCACAGATAACGAATTGTTTGAGGGTTATGGCGGCTATTCGGTCTCTGGCTTTGACACACGTAAAAAAGGCAAGCAAGCAGTCAAGGTCTCGTACTCGGTGATTGACATCACCAGATCAGCCTTGTTTACTGTGACGGTGAAACATTAACAATTACTGCGTTCAAACCACATTTCTTTTTGATAGTGGATAATTTTTCATCTCTTAAGTGTGACTAAATTTAGAGCTAGCTAGCCAATACAGGTCTGGTTTGACCAGATATAGTCTCTAACATTCTTTTTAAGTACCAGGGCTAACCATAAACAGTATTTTACTCAACCTGCTTCTCGTGTCTTCTCTGATCCGCACTGATCCAGTAAACACCCTTTCGTGCTTGGATCAAGGGGTCGTTGGATGACTTGATACCCTCAATACCGCCCTTCTCCGGGTTAGGCTTGAAGGCGATCTGCTGCTGCTTAGCAGCATTATCATCCGAAACCTTGTTGATCTCCAGCTTGCCAACCGGGACAAACGTTTTGCTTTGGTATGGTATGGTAGCATCATCTAGCACATCATCAGGACCAGCAATATGCGCTTGAATGGTAAGCACGATTGGCTTGTCCGGGAAGCGCTGTCTGAGATCATCCTCCAAGTAGTCATTGCCTAGCTTTGCAAGCACTTCTTTATCCTCAGGAGTCTTGTTGGGGTAAAGGTGTTCCCCGTCAGCGGGGTCAAGACGGTAGCGGACATTTGTAACGTCACCGTCTTTATTGGTCAAGACGTGAGTGTTGGGCTCGTAGTACGTGATTGTTCCGTAATTATGAGGATTGGGCTTCTCCGAGGTAACAAAGACAGCAGCAGACTTGTGCTCGGGGTTTCCAAGGAAAGACAAAAACGCAGCGTGAGCCTGGTCATAAGCCTTTTGCTCCTTGGAGTAGTCTCCGCCGCCAGCCTTGGCCTTCTTGAGCTGCGCATCAGTAAACGCATCAGCGCCAAAGAGCTTCAGGAAAGTCAAGAAGTCTTCGCCATTTCGGGTGGCAAATCCATTGAATGAGTGGCTGATGAGATCAGTGTGAGTGTGCTCATCAATCTGGAAGCGAATAGCGACGCCTTTGGGTGTAGCGCCATCGGCCACGTCTGCAACATGAGGGAGACCGCCGCCAACAGAAAACCGTGCGATCACCTTGGTCGAAGGATTGTTGAAGTGGGCGGCTGTGGAAAGCTTCTTGGCCTCTTCTGTTGGCGTAAAGGTGCCTTCGACAAGCAAGCCTTTGGCATGAGCTGTAGGGGCAGACTGTAAGTCCTGAATCGGGATGAATTGTTTGGAAATACTTACTTGTTCGATAGCCAGGGTGCTTGCCAAAGATTGCTTGCATAGCATTGACCAAGTCTTGAGGGAGTTGGTCTTTTGGCTGTTGAGTCTCAATTGATGAAACATTTGGGGTAGGTTTGGATGTTTGGTCTGGCGTGCTGGTCACGCCATTGCTGGGGTAAACGACTTGAGAAGACATTATGAAAGAAATTTGTAGATAGCTAGATGATGGGAAACTTGTCTGACGGTGAGTTTGAAGCGAGAAGAGCGGATATTTGAGCATAAGACGAAGCTGACCTTGAGGGACTCAGCGTGAGAAGCGCACACAACTCTTACGAGTGTCTTCTAGTTCTTAGCTCGCAACCCAACAGAATAATCACGAAAGAAGGGTCACTGTTCCAGAGCGGCCGCTGCCAAGGTGAGCGAGACGTTCCGGACTCTATCGTCCACCACTAGTAATCCTGCAGTCAAGACATGGAGTAAGATTGAGGCTCCAGACTTGTTTCCATCGCGAAAATTCCATCAGCTTGCATTTCAGCCAGCCACAACGATGCCAAGATTGCTTACGCTGACATGAGGGGTAGAGCGTGCGTGCAGCACATCCTGGAATTGTCCCATATTGCGCTGCAGGAAGGCTCGATATCACCAGGGATTATTTACGCTAATCAACTATCGACTGGACAAGAATCTTACTCCTCCAATAGCGGTATACATGTAATATTCGTATACCGAGCTAGTTAAAGTTCCAGCTTCATGTACTCTGTAGAGTCGCGATAAAGCATTTAGCTGCTGGAGCAGACTGGCGAAGCGGAAACATCGGTCCGAAACATCGGATGCTATACACGGAGATGGTTCTATCGCCATTGCGATAATAACGTGGCTTAGTGACGAAATTCAAGACACACATGCCTAGCTTGAACGTCAGCACCTTTTCTTCAGCCGTGATTGGGCTGGACAACCAACCTTGCGTATAGCGACGCATAGATCGTGCGTTAATGGGTTTTAGACCAAATAGTCGCTGCAGTAGCGGATCCCACCGTTTTGTTCTTAGTTCAGGCCACGTAGCCTATTCCAGCCATGTCTAAGACCCTAAAACGCGCTAGAATAAGCTAAATGCCGATTCTGGTACTACTAGCCAGCCACAATAGATAAATCTAGCCGTTTTGCAGTCGATAACATGCCGAACTAGTGCCAACTGAAACAGTTGAGATCTAGCAGAGCCTAGATCTGTTGAGCGTGATGACCAAATGCACACCGCTCATTTGCGCAGTTGTCAATTACCCCTCCGAGAGTGGCCAGCTCGCTCGTATAGCCCCCGTTGATTATATGCATAAGCCTTTATTAGGAATTGCTGAAGCAGGGTCTTCGCTGTGTGCTTTCGCGCTTACTCAGATTCGCGCTCTGAATCGATCGGCTTGTCCGCCTGCTACTTCCTGCAGTTGATAGTTTGAGCAAGTATTGTCGTCTAGCATTGGTGCGTGGTGAGGCGAATGGCCTTCGACGCTTAGGTACTTAGTTCGATGCAGGCTCGGGCCGCGCGGTCTGGGGCCATCTGTTCGTTTACCGAAGCTAACTAACTAACGGGAAGATTGTATTCCTTGACGAGGCCCGATCGTTTTCTTGAGATGCAGCTATCTGCCCGTGGCTGGCTGAGAGACATGGTTCTGTTCTTGTGGCGAGCTGAGTTTGTGATCCGAAACATCGCATATTCTAGACCCGTATGGACCAGTCTCTGCTTACGGACCTGGACTGTTTGTGTTCAACGCCAAGACGATGTTGGCTGAGGGTCAGTCTTCGGTCAGCGGCCGCGAGTTTCCATATTTTTAGAGCAACTCAGATGGAAAGGTAAATAAGATATATAAAGTACCTGATAAAGCGTCAACTAAAATCTCTATTCACTTTATTCATCCCTCTCATCCCTCTCATCCCTCCATCTTCCTCTTTACCAAGCAAGCACACCTTCCACCATGGCAGCAGCACCTCCTCTTGCACCTCGTCCTCCTCAGTTGACATTGGACGAGATTCTCAACTCCAAGGTCAACTATGCTGTTGAAGACGATCCTCTCGAGGTTTGGGACAAGGGCGTATTCCTGAACGAGCTTCTCAGACAAGGTATCGTCCTCAGCACTGACAAGTCTGGCGCCCTCGATGGCAAGCTTGTTGCGCGCAAGGGTCTTCAGACTGGCACCTACATGGGTACCCGATTGGCCTTGACTGAGCTGTACAAGATTCTGGAAGAAGCGTAAGCAAGACCATCTGCATTCTCTTATTTTCCAACCAGCTGACGTTTAATAGGGCCGCCTCTCACTTTGATACTCAAGGATATGAGCCCATCTTCCCCGTCAAGCGTGATCTCGCTGTCAAGCAGAGCGTTTACCAATGGAGCGATCCTAGCGATTGCTATCCTCCCCATCTAAACACCCTTCCTCAGGATGAACAACAAAGTGCGGATGGGGTTCCCAGAAAAGACGGCGTCGGACAGATCTTTAACCAGACCGAGGTTGCCTTTGTCCAAAAGCTTGCTTTCATGTTCTCCTTCATCATCCCCAAGGAACTCTCATCAACCGATGGTCCCTACGTCGGACCAACTCTTGCCGACGTTGAGAAGTGGAGCAAGGACAATCAGCCAGATAAAGAAACAGCCGATGGTCAGGGTGTGAATTCCAATGGTGCTGTTGTCAATGGCGTCAAGCAAAGCCAGAACGCAGATATCATGAAGGGCAGAAACATGGGTGAACACGATGATTGGTACTCTGATGCCAAGTTCGCGCAGCAGCACTTTAGCGGTGTTAACCCATCGACTATCGAGACTGCTCCTGTTGAGAAGATCAAGGCTTACATTGCCGAGGCAGAGAAGCAAGGCCTTGACGCGGTGAAGAAGTTGCTCGAGGAAGGCAAGGATCTTTTGATTCAGGATTATTCCTACTTCCGTGAGGCTACTGGCGTCAAGAACGATGAAGAGTTCAAGAACACCATTCCGAACCCTGATCCCAACGGACAACCCAGCTATCGATATGCTGCCGCCTCGGTCGTTGTCTTCCAGCTTCACGAGGACGGCCGCCTTCACCCACTGGCCATCACTCTTGATTACAAGGGCTCTCTCGATAACTCCGTCACCATCTTCAACAATAGGCTTAGCCCTGATGACAAGGGCAAGATCGCTGAGAAGGACGACTGGCCTTGGAGATATGCCAAGACCGTTGCCCAAACAGCGGACTGGGCACGACACGAGGTCGCTACCCATCTTGTCGATACACACATGGTCGAGGAGGCTATTATCGTCGCCACCAACCGAACCATTCCCGAGCGTCACATCCTCTACGAGATCCTCAGCCCGCATTGGTTCCGAACCCTTGCTCTCAACGACGCGGCGCGCAAGCTTCTCGTTCCTCTCGTCATTGCTCGCATCTCCGGTTTCGCCTCTGGGGCCAAGCGCGATCCCAAGGTCGGTGCTTTTGGACTGGTCAATTGGTCGTACGAGAATTTCAACTTTCAGGATAAGTACATTCCCAATGATCTCAAGAAGCGAGGTTTCGATATCGAGGGGGAGAAGGGTGATAAGTACCGCAATTATCCTTATGCTACTGATATGTACCTCCTCTGGGGTATTATCAGGGAGTTTGTCAAGTCTGTTCTTGAGACGAAGTACACTTCGGATGATGTCGTGGCTAAGGAGGCCTATATCGCGGACTGGTGCAAGGAGATTCAGACCAGTGGCAAGATTCCTTCTTTCCCCACGATCACCACAGTGGATCAGCTCATCGACGCCGTCACCATGTGCATCCACACTGCATCGCCCCAGCACACAGCGGTCAACTACCTCCAGGACTACTACTACAGCTTCGTCCCCTCCAAGCCCCCCGCGCTCTGCACTCCTCTGCCCAAGACCCTCAGCGATCTTCAGGGCTATAAGGAGCAAAATCTCACCGATGCTCTCCCCATTGGTCTCAAGGACGCCAAGTGGAAGGACTGGCTTCTCGCTGCGCAACTGCCCGAGCTACTGAGTTTCAAGGTTGAGGACAGATACAACCTCATCACCTACGCCAAGTCGCTGTACAATGTTAACAAGGACCGCACCATCACTGAGAACAAGGAGTTGAACTCGGAGGCTATCAAGGATGCTGCTGAGGTTTTCTACAGTCGGCTTAAGAATGCGAGCCTGGCATTTGAGTATGTCTCTGCGATACAGACTCCTGGTTCTATTGAGTACCCTGTTCTTCAGCCAGAGGTTACCGCTGTTTCCATCTTGATTTAGAGAACTCTATATGGTGAGACTTAGGTCTTGGGTTCACATCACTATCAGTTCAATAGCTTTTTAATTTATATGTTATCGAGAAATGAGCTTGAAAGTGTGCAAAGATTGCACGTGAACATTTAATTCAGCATGACATCGTGAAAGTGTATTTTGGGTCTTGGCCAGCTAGAAGTCTGTCTGCAACAACATCAAGCTGTCATTGACCTTGTAAAATTTAGAAGATCATATCACTATATGGCTCGAGTGGCGACAAGAAACTTTGAGCTCCAGCGCGTCTCAACTCTCATTCAAAAACATTCGCAAAGCATCCATGGCGTATTCCCCGCATCAGCAACGCGTTCAACATGTCTCGGACAGTGCCCGAGTCTCCCCGTCTCTTGGCGCTACTTTGCTGCCGCCTTCTTCGCGTTGACAACAGAAGCGAAGCGCTGCCAACATCCAATTCCCTCAATCCAGCAGCTCAGAACCCACTTCCACCAAAGTAGTCCCCATCTTGGAACGCCATGCGGCATCAATCTTGTGCGGTCAAATGCCACAGCCTCGATGGAGTGTATCACGATAAGTGGCGGAACTCCAGTCTTGACAATCCAGCGAAACGTGTCCGCGCTACTCGGAGAGATATTATCGAGAGTTTGCCAGATCTCGTTGTTTTCGGATATCAAGGTGACGCCAGCTAAGCATAAATAAGAGAATACGGCGCCGCCAAAGACAAGGGCGGTGATGCCGCGTGGTCTCGCGTATTCGTTGACCTTTACTGGTGAGGCACGCGTAGACATGCCGGAATTCGGCTAATTGGTGGTTAAATATGGTACGCGACGCGTTATGACAGTGGTAGTGGTGAAATTCCTTAAGATTGTTCAAGGGCGAGCATTATTTATCCCAATTGTGATGAGAGAACATGGGCTATTTAAACAATTTTACAGCCGAGGTTGTCCAAGTTTGCGAGCTACTAGATCCATAAAATGCCATTTGATAGTCGTTGTTCGGAGTATGCTAATTCTAGATTGATACTAGCTTGCGAGTAGACAAGTCTCGAGAGATGCTGCTCTGTTGTTATTACTGCCTCAGGCATCATATCCTACTCCACTCTGTCACCCACAAAATGGACATGTCATTACAGAATGAGTTTAGCGCCACCCAAGAAACACGGTCCCTACCCGGTAGTGTAAAACACGGTCCCTACCCGGTAGTGTAGTATCTTGTGAGCAGTTGTGTATAATTAATCATCACTGTGGGAGGCGTTCTATGTCTTCAGGCTATAAGCAAAATATGTTTATTTTTCCTGCATATCATTTGTGGCTTAAAGCATCTTTTAGCGCCGCGATTTCACCTATGGTCCATGGAGTAGTTAAAAAGGTCTTTGTGCCCAAAATTATCGTTTCATTTTGCGCAACTAAACTCATTTTCAAGTCAGCTATTCTCGATCCAAAAGTCAATATGAAGGAAACGCTTCTCAAGCTCGATCCGCAAGCAGACGCCCTGCTAGTTTTACAGAAGCCGAATCTCAATCAAATCCACATTCTGATGGATAAGGATGGATCATCAACCAACACGAGTGGCAAAAACATTGTGCCAATATGGCTTGAGACACAGCAGCTTGACCCCCAAAAAAAACCAGAAACGATTGATGATATGAGATGGCTACAGCCATACCTAGAGAATGGCGATCCAAATCAAATTGTCTTTCACATCTCTGCCAAGCATCTCTGCATTGTATCACAGGTCTTCAGAAAGATGATCCACGGTAAATTTAAAGAATCGAAACCAAACGACGAAGGACTCTTGGAGATCAGAACGTCAGACTGGAACGCCGAAGCTCTCCTCATAGTGCTTGATATTATACACGGCCACCATTACAATGTACCCCAGCAACCAAACCTGGAGCTCATAGCACAGGTCTTGCTTATAGTCGACTATTATGATTGTTTCGAGGTTGCCAATGTATTCGTGGAGCGCTGGCTCTCATGGATAAAGAAGGGGAAGAAATATCCATGTTTGCTCTCTCGCGGACTTGTCGTCATGGACAAAGGGGACTTTGGCCACAAGGAGATGACTATGCTATACATGGCTTGGGTAGTCCGGGATGAAGAATGCTTCGAGGCATTGACAAGAATCGCAATGATTACTAAGGATGCACTCACCGAGACTGATCTGCCTATTCCGCCCAGGTTGCTCGGTAAGACCAACGCCCAGTGCACGAGAAAGATACAGTGACTAATGTAATGTAGAAGCAATCGAGAACAAGCGCTGTGAAATGCTTGATCAAATGTTCGACCACCTATACCAGTTGCGAGACGACCTCATAGCGCAGCGCGTTGGATGCTGTCTCGAGTGTTCCTGCAGACTTTTGGGATATCTCACGAAAGAAATGCATCAGAACAATATCCCAATGACGAAGCCGGACAAGCCATTTTCGGGACATCGCGTTGTTCCTTTGCTCAAGATGATTCGGGGCATCAAGACTCCTACCTGGCGTAATCCATGGATGGGGATGTTTGATAGCCTTGTTGACCCTGAGATGGCTAATCGCAAAGTTGATCATTGTAAGCTTGAGAGAAGCTTGGCCTTGGCCTCTTATCAGAAAGAAGGTAGCCTGGGTATTACTACGCCAGGTCTAGACGTGAATAACTTTCATTAGCTAGGCATTGAATTGTTTAATAATAGATTAGTTGGAAACATTTGGAAAAGCGGCTAAATTTGTGATAATAGCCGGAATTGTTGAGGTTGGATGGTCTTTCAAGGAGATAATTACTTCAGATCTGTCTGGGGACCTAATTCGCTCCCTACCCGTTTTGACAAAAGCTGACCCCCGCTGCCACGCTCAAAATGGGTTAGTGATTATATCCAGCTATGACTTCTCTGACGTCGGAGGAAGCGAAATGTCGGGATTAATCCCAAAGCGGCTACTACCGGGCCCAGGCCAGGGGTAGCGAGAGATGGATGTAACCTGTTTCACTGTTTGGAACCGTTTCATTGGTCTCAACCTGAACACCAGGCGTTGTTCGTCTCATCCAGTCTCAGCAAACGCTCCGCAGCCTCACAAAAATATGCGGTACGCTATAATGGGAGTCTTGAGACGACGGCTTGGCAAAGGGAAACTACGCCGCACGCGTTTTGGATGACAGCGCTAAACGAGGCACAAGACCTTCTAAACGAGGCATTGAAGGAGGTGTTTTGCTTCACGGGAAAAGTATAAATCCCAAGCTTCGGGTCGTCGGTCTTTGGATCTTCAGTACTCACTCAACAATCTCATCTAATCACCACTTTCAATTCTCTTCCGCTGGTCGGTTAATCCATTTTGCATCCTATATCTTCTTCATCACAATCAATCGCCCAGAAACCAACCAAAAAAACTCCTCTTCAACAATCCAAAATGCAGTTCTCCGTCACCGCCATTGTTCTCGGCCTCGCTGCCGTTGTCTCCGCCGGCATCGTCGACACTGAGGGTATGCGCAACGCCCCACGCAGCGCTGTCCTCATTACTCGCCAGAATGGCCAGAACGGCGGCCGACCTGTCCCCAGCGGCGAATGCTGTGTCGCCAACACCAGCTTGAAGCAGGACGCTTGCACTGCTTCCAACGGCCAAGCCGGTCGCTGTGTTCCTGGTGGAAACAACTGTGAGTAATATCAGTCAATGCTGAGTGGAATATGTAGCTAACGATAGTCATAGGTGGTGGCCGACTGAGCTGCGTTGCTCAAGCAAACCTGCAGTGTGATGCCAACGTCATTGAGCGAGGAAAGGACCTTTGCCGCGCCAAGGCCGCTAACGGTCTCTTTGATGGTGGTAACATCATCCAGAACCTTAGCCAGGCTTCGGTCAACTAAGGGACAGGTTAAGAGGGGAGACCGTAGTTGGAAGGGGTTCTGGCGTTGAGGACCGACGGATGAAGGAGTTATGGGATCTGGAATGGATCTATTATAGTCTATTTTATGCTTAGGTGTAATGTACCTCAGTAAAGCTAAAACTAGCTCTGTGTAATTGGACCAGTAGCCTCACAACTCATTAATAGCCTCCTTAGAATATTCCAACACCATATAGTTATCCCGGGGGGCTTTATCCAGCCTGGCACATCACCATCAGTTTCCTCGGTGGGGGACCTTCTTTATCGAATCCAGTGATGACGATGCCCTAAACAGCATTACTCAGGATCATTCAACATGGCCTTTTCCTTTTCAATTTCCTCAATATTTCCCTCCTTGGTGTAAAGCTATGGGCGGATTTTACCATTGTATTAATACGCTTGCCCAATTGAGCGTCTTGCAACTGAATAGTTTGCGTTGACTTTTCTATCTTCAAGAATTTGTACGCAACTTTCGAGCTTAACTTCATTGCTCTGGTTGGTTGAGTAGTTTGATTATTCTCGGCCTTTTTATTTTGAGGCCCATCTTCTCAGTATCCTAGGTCGCGAAGCAGCTTTTCAGTCAATTTTTGGTCTGATCAAGTTTCTCGCAGGGTTGATTCAACCCGCGGTGTATGACTCTTTGTCAGTTCACTATCCACTGGTTAGTGCATCGGTAGGTGAACAGATGTGAAGTGATTTCAAAGACAAACTTGTTCAAAGAATCCATAAACAAGCCTTGATCTACGATAGGAGTCGAAGATGTGTAAAGGAAGGAATGTTGATACTACACAAGACTTCAAAATCTCGAACTTGATAGATCATGTTTCAATGGTCGGGGAATGCTGTCGGCGAGCAGACTTTCCGAAGCTGAGAGAAAAACGACCAGGGCAGTAAGAGTTTCCACTCTTGAGTGGGTCAATGCAATTTTCAAGCATTCCGGCGAATCATTGAGGGGTATTTATAGAAGAGCCGCCCTTCTCTGGGTCGTATCTGCAAGCCATGAACAGCATTGGTCAGTGGATGAGGACGACATGCGACTAAATTATCGCGCAGCATCCAGGAAAGACATAATTCATTTATTGTAGCACATGACGAGAAAGAAATAGATAGGAGCAGGGTTTGGAAAAAGTGGCTGATTACCGTGAGTGTAGTTATTATTAGCTACCTGGGCGTAATCTAGGGTATCCGCCCTGCACAATCAAGGCTAGCCAAAGCAAAACGAAGGGAGCCTTAACGCCTAATCAAAGTATCCAAATCAGCAGAGCCTGTGATTTTTATACCATAAAGGTTCTTATTTAAGGAGTTTCATGCAATCCTATAGTTGGTGAGCGTCTGTGGCTCTGTATCCCTTTGTAATTGGATATCTATTTATTGTGGCTGCATAATGTCGGGCCTCATTTCAACCCGTATTGCGTCTTTGTTTCAGAAGTTCTGCCAGGATGATACAGCCTGCATTATTGTTATATGAAGTATATTAATCCTCTCCCGTACTTCCTGGACTTTTCCTTCATTTACTTTTATAACTTCTATCAAATCGCGAATAGAGTCCTTACTTGTAATAACTAGGCAACGTCCTTTAGTGAGTAATTGACCGAGAAATAACCCCTCAAACTACTAGATTATACTTATACTGACAAAAGAGCCAAGAAATGCCAGATTTGAATTTTCGAGTACAAGTTGGAGGTCTCGTGATTGCAACTGTTGCTGTTGGCATTGCATCTGGTGAGTTCTTCCTCAGGCTATTTGAATATACTCAAAGCCGAGGTGAGGCTCGCGAATTTGAGGATGCTCTCAGAAGGTATTGCAACAACAAGTCAAGAAACCCTGGCGTGCTGGATAAGGAGTGCTTAATGTTGGAGATCAAAGACCTTGCTAATGCAAATGATGTTGAGGTTATTGAGGATTGAATTACTCATGCCTTTAAATGGAAGCAATTTTATCGATACTAAATAAGAGCTTATCACTTTGGTTCCTATCTAAATATTCTTATATGCAGAAGGTTTTCTAAAACTTATCAATAATAAACATACCTTTATCAATCAGCACTCAGGGGTCTTCTTTCTTAAAGGCAAGTAATGCATATTACGAATCTCTAGTATGGGTTGGATGGTCGGTGAAAATGGCCTAAATGAGATGTCCATCTCTATTACGAAACAGTGCATACTGAGACAGTCGATATCTCATACTGTGTAAGCATCTCAACCATCATCTCAGAATCTGGATAACCTACATCACCCTGCTCCAGCCCGATCTCACAAGATGTCCAACTTTCAATACTCCCCGCTCGACCTTGCGAAGAACACCATCCGTCTCCTGCAAATTCACAAAGGTGATTGGCAGGAAGATATATTTTGCACCCTCATCGAGGCGTTATCCGACGCTGATGAGGGGATTCCATATAAGGCTCTATCGTACACTTGGGGAGGCGAGAAGCACAGACCAGGCGGGCCTGAGAACCTGCCAAAGGTATGGGTTGATAATCGGGAGTTCGACAAAAGCCCATTGACCGATAATCTGTTCGAAGCCTTACGGCAGATACGGGAGACTGACCGAGATGTTCTTTTGTGGACTGACGCGATTTGTATTGACCAGTCAAACGACACGGAGAAGGGCCACCAAGTCAGTCAGATGGGGGCCATCTATAGCGCGGCCGAAGAGGTGCTTGTCTGGTTGGGCCCTGGAAACGAACACACCGAATCTCTCATGAGAACTATCAACTGGATAGAGGAGAAGGCCGAAGGATTTCTTAGAGATCAGGAAACCGAGTCCTATCAAGAATGGGTTGATACTTGTCGTTTCTTTGCGCTCGAACACCTCAAATACATTGAATCACCATTTAATTCATCATGCGGACGAGGATTGGAGGAACTACTTGGTAGAAAGTGGTTTAAGCGAGTATGGGTCCTTCAAGAGATAGCTTTGGCAAAGACAGCGATTATAATATGCGGATCTTCTTCATGCACCGCGCGGACCTTTGGCGTGATGCCAGCGCTCCTTGGAATCGCAGTCAATGATGGCACGCAGGCGAGACTTGACGTTATGCCGCGAATACGGAAAAGGACATGGTGGTCTTCGCAACGCCGTCTCAACCATCTCATCAGCAAATTCTGGGCAAGTGAAGCTACAATCGCCAGAGATAGGATATATGCCTTGATGCATATGTCAGAAGACGCTTGCGGCTTGGAAAGCCTTCGTCCCTGTTACAAAAAGAGTGATAGCGAGGTTTTCAGGGACACTGCAAGCTTTATAATGTTTGGAGAGGTCCTCAACCACCAACATGCCTTACCAGAGTATACAATAGCTGAATTGGGTCTTCCAATTCTTCAGCTTGTCGAGAAAGCATTTTCTTGGGCCCTCAAGGAAGGTGTGGCTGCACAGAAAACCGCTAGCACCATTATTGGGTACCTGAATCAAGGTCTATTGGAATATGATGAATTACTGAAGTCTTTGGCTAAGAAAAATAGCCTACTTCCTGAAGTATCTGGACTTTTATCACAAGGTAAAGTTTTTCTTACTCCTAGTTTCAGCGAGAAAGGCTCCATGCTCAAAATCACTTCGGCTGGGCAAACGACACAGATGGTTCAACTGTCATTTCGTAAGGATAACCCAACAATCCCTCTCTTGGTCGTTGACGAGGATGATCTCAGTGGGGTACTGCCGATGGAGCGGTTTTTATCGGAAAGGCCCAATTTGCCAGACATTTGGGCAGATCAAGGAGTAAGGGAAGGCAAGCCTAGAGTTGATTAGTATGGTGTGAAACCCTCCAGGTAATATCGAACTCGAACTTGTGAGCTTAGATGTGCTATTTGCAGTTGAGACTCGTGGCTGAGAACTGAAATGTGCACAGAGCACTTATATTCCTTATTCAGTCGGAATTAGAACAGGGTGAACTTGTTTCAAAGAAATAGCCAGTTTTCACCCGCTTCCCACATAGATCGTAACCAACTAGGCTTAGCCGTATTAATACCATGCTCCTGGGCCCAAATTCGATCAAGCATCCTCAAAGCTGTCCTGACATTATTACAACACGAAGATACCCATATACTGTGCATTATGGTCTTGATCATTTCTCTTGTGTCATGATCCTGAGCTTCAGCACCGAGTATAAAAGCAGGCCATACCAAACTTTTGATGTGAAAGTCGTCGACTGAGATCTGAGACATATGTGAGATTCCAAGCTGTGTCAATCTCTGGACATCCAGTTCATCTAACGGTAGTTGGTCAAGTGCTTCTCTGATAATATGAGAAGCATATGTGCTGACTGCTGCCTTGTAGGCAGAGGCCAGATGATATCTGGACTCATGATGTTGAGGATCAGGAAAGCTAGTTGCCCAGGATAGTGGTGAGAAACCCTCTAGATCATTCATAATAGAGCGGGCAGTTTTATCTGAGCCGCCATACTCATGCGGTACAGAACGTAGCGTGTTGATAGCACATAGCAACGAGAGGAGGTTTGCTGGGCAGCCGATCCAAGTAAGGTCTTCTGAACGTCGAATAGTATCCAGGAATGTTGGATCCGGAGTCATTGGTACCACACGGAGTGAATGTGAAGGGACAAGAGTACTGCCTAATATCCCGAACCTAGAACTCAGTAAGAAAAATGTTCAAGTTTGTTAGAAGGGCGCTTACGTCGTACAAGCTGTATCAAAGTACTGCAACCACCCTTCCGAATCGCCTTTCACAAGCCCTTTCCGAATTCTGATGAGCTCTTCAGCTCCCTGTAGGTGGTACTTCCAACCTCGACCACCGAACTCCACTACATCCAGATTGACAAATAGCAATACCGCGGCGATGACTGGATCAGTGTTGATCTCAGGTTGGACTTGTAGCTCCTGTTTAAGATGCCTTAACGCCTTCTGTTTGTTGATAAGTGCTATACGTAGTACCTCACTGTGATCTGGCTGTAGCTGGGCCTGACTGATGTCTAGCCGGTGTGCTATGTGGAAGGCTGATATGGATATCATTATATGGGATAAAGCTTTGCTGTATGGCATTAAAGGCATGAGAGAAAGAAAGGGATTGAAGGACGAGTTGTTGTACACAACACACTCTTTGGAGAGCTCTTGATGAACTAGCAGTATCATGAGTCGGTGAATGGAAGAACAGTCTCTGAGGGGACTCACAGTATCGTATGTAATCTCGAGAGCTTCTGGGTATGTCTTGTAGTCCTGTGTCCAGTAAATACGGTTGACTTGTGGAACTTGAGTATGGCTCAGTGGCAGCTATCTTTGCATGCCCTCGAGCATCATCCTCGATCGTACCGAATGTGGCCTTGCCCATCATTTTACCTCTACTAGCGATGCTGTTGGTCCATACGACCCTTTTTGCCCGCTCATACCCTGAGCATGGTAGGAGTGAGGATGCACAACGACGACAGCTGGGAAGGGCCCTGTCACATCTGACCCGCTTCTGTCGACAGGTCTTACACGAATTAGGCGCACAAGGTTCGTCTTGCATTGTAAGTGGAGTTCAACACCTGGCTTTGGCTTTGTCAATTGATGTCTCTTTAAGACCGAGGCTTCAGAGATGCGGGCCAGATAAAACTCGACCTGTTGTACATAATCATTGTAGATGAGGTGATCGACGTTAAACCGCATCGGGAAGTCCGGACGCGAACCCTGTCAATGCGGGTTCCGATTCAATTCCGGGGCAAGATATCGGCCAGTCAAATCCCTTGAAGCATACAGCGTCTGGCTAGTCTTATATCCCTGATAGACAAGTTCGATATCTCCCATGCTGTTGATTGCTCGCAGGGACGACACCTCGAGATAGCGCAGCGTCACCCTTCTCATGTTTTACAGCTTAGTTGTACGAGCGCGCGATTTCGCCATCGCCGCTGATCTTGAGCAATTGACCATGTTAAGCAGGAGTCGGAATTCCATAAAAGGCCCTTCATATCCATACCGAAGATTTCCAAGGAGCTGAACTGCATGTCTCGACCCTAGCCGCCAATATGGGTCTCAACTATCGCTCAGACGAGCCTTCTGTAGTCCCATCACCTCTACCCCAATCAGTCGGATATGGCGTTGTGGTCGCAGCTGGTTTGGCATTTGCCTTTGGTGACTATCCTGCTGATGCCGAGTCGGAAGTGAAAAAGACTAACTATGGTGATAGGCATGATGGGCTTGACGGCTCTCCTTAAGAAGACACTTAACGAAGACAATTCCAAAGTTGAGACGTAGGTTAGCTCAACAGCCTCAAAGGCATAGGTTTTAACAGGGCATTGCAGTTTCATGGTCGCCAACAGAACAGTACGAACCGGTCTAGTCGCGTCTGCTGTGGTTTCGGTACGCCCTTCTCGCTCTCTATTACCAAGATATACTGACCGTACTACAGTCATGGCTATGGAGTACAGCCTTGTTGAGCTGTGTCCTAGTAACGTACAGCTACGGCATCAGCGGTGCATTCTGGTACGGCGCTGGATGCTCAACCGTTATTGTCTTCTTCGGATACCTGGGCACAGTTTGCAAAGGACGTGTTCCTGAAGCACATACCATTCTCGAAGTCATTCGCATCAGATATGGTAAGTGGCTCGTGGCTTCGGATCTAAGCCTATCGTACTAAACCGCCTAGGGACTGTCGCGCATCTAAGCTTCACATTCTTAGCCATCGTGAACAATCTGCTCAACACGATCAACATGATTCTTGGGGCATCGGCAGCTATTTCTTTCCTGTAAGCTTCTCACCTCTGACTATTGCATAGTTTGTAGGCCACTGACTTTGCCCAGAACCGGTATGCACATCATGGCATCGACCTTTCTGCTCCCTCTGGGTGTAGTCCTCTATACGCTGGTTGGTGGCATCAAAGCAACGTAATTCATCCGGAAATCTTGTGGGAGGTAGTTGCTAACCTTGATCTAGGTTTCTCACTGACTACATTCATACCTTTGCTATTCTCATTCTGAGCTGTTGGTTAACAGCCAAGATCATAACATCGGACTCTGTCGGCTCAATCGGACGACTATATGACCTCGTCCTCGCCGCTCAGTCAAACCATGTCGTTGAAGGCAACTATGAGGGCTCTCTCCTCACTATGACTTCTCAGCAGGGCATATACTTCGCTATCATCCTTCTAACCTCCAATTTCGGGGCCGTTGTCGTATGTCACTCCTTCAACCATGACCCTAGTAAGGCCTGACGTGATTAGATGGACACTGGATACTTCCTGAAAGCCTTCGCCGCGTCGCCGAGTGCTGTCGTCCCAGGGTATGTGCTGGGTGGTATCTCTTACTTCAGCATACCTTGGTCGCTTGGTACCATTGTGGGTATGGCTTCACTAGGGCTCGAAGCGCTTCCAATCTTTCCGACGTATCCAAGAGTAAGCAAAGCAACGTCCCTTCTCCGGTCATCGGAGCGGTAACGTTGACATGAAGATAGCTTATGACTGGTGCCGAGGTCACAAATGGCCTTGCCTTGCCTTATGTGGCCGTCGCTGTCGCAGGCAAGGGCGGTGCTGTTGCGGTTCTACTGATGACTTTTATGGCTGTCACCTCAACTTTGTCAGCACAGATCCTCGCCGTTTCCTCAATATTGACCTTCGACATTTACCGCGTATACTTCAACCAAGAAGCTTCCAACAAACAAGTGATTCGATGGGGACACATTGGCGTTGTCTTCTTTGGCGTTGCAGCAGCAGCTTTCACAGCAATGTTCCATTATATTGGAGTCGACATGGGCTGGACACTCTACATGCTCGGTAAGACCTCCCGTCGCGTGAACTCAATTGCTTGTTTACTAGCCGTTTTCTAGGAATTCTAACGTGTCCCGGCGTTATTCCGCTCATCTTCACCATAATTTGGCGCAAACAGACTAAGCTCGCCGCTATTAGCTCCGCATTCCTAGGGATGGCAACGGGCCTCGGCGTCTGGCTCGGCTCCGCATACGCCTTTTCCGGAGAAGTAACGGTCGCCTCTACAGGTGGGACCCTACCCTGTATGTATGGCACCGTTGCATCTTTATTCAGTCCGTTACTTTACAGTGTGGTTGTTACTTACGTGCGACCTGATAATTATGACTGGAGTCAATTTAAAGAGCATCGGTTGGCTGTTGAGCAAGATGAGAGCTCCAGTGGATCAGAAAGTTCTCAAGGTAAAGGTACTGAACAGGTCACAACAGCCGAGACGGCATCGAACGAAACGGTTGAAGGTAACAATCAACGCCGATGGACTAAATATGCTCTCTGGTGGGCTATCGCTACGTTTCTTGGTCACTGGGTACTCTGGCCATTGCCAATGTACGCAGCGAAATTCGTCTTCAGTAAACAGGTAATTTATTATCATCTCCTACCCTGCAGTCGTTCATTCCCCTTTTACTGTCTCTCATTTGAATCGCATGAATTTGTTTCTAATTATTACCCTTACAGTTGTTCACCGCATGGATCGTGGTGTCTCTGATCTGGCTCTGGTGGACTCTCATCATGGTCGGTTTCTACCCGATCTGGAACGGCCGCGGTCAGATAGCCGCAGTTACACGAAGCATTTGGAAGTCTCAGTCATGATTCATCAGCATTTCCCAGACAGGCTGGTCCACCATCGACCGATGGCACTCGTTGTTATGATACGATCTCTGCAGCGCAAGCTCCGGGCCACAAAAACAACAAATCGCCGGGAACGTATTTTGAGTCAATCAACCCACATAACAATAAAATTGTTTACTCTCACAAAATGCCTCAATTTCTTCCGGATAATGAATGACATGCCAAGCAAAAGCCCCGAATATGGCGTAGCTGAGCCTCCCTTGGCACTATCACTCCACTTTATGGATCAGATCAAGCTTTTAGTCAAGCTTTGGGGCGAAACATTTCTGACAGATGTAGACTAACTCCCAATAATTGCATTCCACACCAGATTAACGTGACAGTCCCCATCCACTCAATCAGGAGTTAGTCAGGGGTTCGTGGTTGAACGGCAACGCTATAACGCTAGCGCCACCCGTGCCCGTTATTCAATCACATTCCCTTGCATGCGTTAGATTCCAATAGCCTGGATCCAGGAACGCTTTTTATGGAGGTTTCTCGTTCTGAGAGACCAGTGAGAGGCGGAACGTCGGTACTGAAGATGTCTTGACTTACTAGTCGTCACTATTGGATGCTCGGTGAACCAACCAAAGAGGAATGCTCTAATGCAAGGTACGCAATTCTAGACTTGCTACACTAACCCAAACAAAACACCAAATGCCATTGTCGTATACAATGGATCCCAGTGCCGTTATCTATATATACTCATCAATCTTGACGATTCTTTTTGTTTTTCATCATCACTCACTCATTCATTCATTCGTTCTTTCTTTAGTCATTCTTTAACCATAGTCACTCGTTTCACTATGCGTCTGTCTTCAGGTCTTCTCGCGGCTTTTGCCTCGGGTGCTTTCGCCCAAAACTTCCCGCGCTTCTCCAACAGCAGCTCTTCTGCTCTTGAGTCCAGCGCCACTCTTCCCACCACTGTCGACACTACCACCAGTGCCGCTCCCAGCTCTACCTCCGGCGCTGCCTCTGAGTCCGTTGATCTTGGCTCTGCCACTCTTGGCCGCGGGTCAAGCTTCGTGACTGGCCCCAATGGCGAGACTATCGTGTAAGTATACCTCTACATCCTGAATACAGGACAACTTCTCACTCTATCTTTAGTCGCATGTCTGCCGGAGCCAACGGTATCGCTCAGTTCAGCGCTAACCCATCGGTTACCATCTTCTCGGTCGGAACTCAGATCCAGCTCCGCTTCAGTATCACTGTTTCCTCTTTGACCGAGGGTCGCAAGCGTGCTTTCGAGGGCTGCACTCTCGATGTCACCCTCGACGGCGAGACTGTCTACTCCGAGCCCCTCGCCGACACCAACGGCGCCGCTGTCGAGCAATCCAGCAACCCCACTGCCCTCAACTCCGACAAGCCTGATATCCAGTTCCTCCAGTCTTGCGGTTCTGACCCCGTCCAGCTCGATGTCTCCAACCTCGCTGTCGCTGAGGCTACTGATGGTGGTTCTACTGGTCTTCCCACTGGTGCTGCTACCGAGACTGGTACCGAGACTGGCACTGAGGTCGCTACTGGCACCAACTCCGAGGGCGCTACCACCAACTCTGAGGGTGAGACTGTGATCCCCACTGGCACTGAGACTGGCTCTGCTATTGCTACTGGTACAAACTCTGAGGGTGCTACCACCAACTCCGAGGGCGAGACCGTCATCCCCACCGGCACTGAGACCGCCATCGAGACCAACAGCGCTGGCTTCACCACCAACTCTGAGGGTGAGACCGTTTTCCCTACCGGTACTGAGACTGGCGCTGCTACCAACAGCGAGGGTGCCACTACCAACTCTGAGGGCGAGACTGTTGTTCCTACTGGTACTGCCACTGGCACCGAGGCTTCTGCTTCTGCCTCTGCTACTTCCCCCGCTGGCTTCCCCGATTCTATCGGTGTCTTCTCCCTCTTCGGCTGTGTCGGTTCCTCTGCTGGTTTCCCCACCTTCGAGCTTGCTGAGACCAACGCTCAGATGGATCTTGAGCGCTGTGGTTCTCTCTGCACTGGCCGTGCTTACTTCGGTGTTTACGATACGTGAGTCTCATTCTATTCCTTCTGCTACTCTTCATCATACTGACCTTTCTAGTACCTGCTACTGTGGTGATGAGATCGATGCCGATAACACCAGCCGTGTTGATATCGACCAGTGTGACATCGAGTGCCCTGGCGACAAGGACAACTTCTGTGGTGGCGATACCCGCCGCAACCGTCTCCAGGCCCGTCAAGCTGTCGCCGCTGGCCGTCTTCTGACCGTCTACGTCTCTGCTGCCGGCGCCGGTGCCACTGTCACTGACTCTGTTACCGAGACCGTTACCGACCAGACCACTGTCACCACCACCTTCACCACCGCCATCACTGGCGCCCAGACCACCACCACCGCTACCGTCACCGCTGTCCAGATCTGCGTCAACGGAAAGTGCTACACTGAGGACTCTGACCGCACCGTTTTCATCTTCATCGAGGTCAACGGCAGCGACTGTGACAACGAGTGGGTCTACATCACTGAGGAGTGCTCTTGCCAGGGTGGTAAGCAGTACGTCCCCAAGTTCTGCTCCGGTGGAAGCTGTGCCGGCGAGATCGTCTATAAGACCCAGGAGTGCCACGACTGGTGGAACCACGAGACCTTCTTCGTCGCTGCTGACTGCGGCTGCAAGGAGGAGACTGTTATCTACAAGCCTTGGGAGAACACCTGGGGTACCCCCAATAACTGCAACGCTGAGCTGATCCCTGTCTGCTCTGGCCCCAAGTGCCCTGCTCCCAAGGTTCCTACCCACGGTGGTTACATTCACCCTCCTACCAACGGCACCTGGACCAACGGTACTCACGGTGGTGCTCCTCACTGCTCTGGCCCCCACTGCCCCAGCGGCCCTGTTCCTCACTGCTCTGGCCCCAGCTGCCCTAGCGGCCCCAGCACCAAGGTTGTCACCCTCGTCCCCGAGTGCAGCGGACCTGGCTGCCCCGCCAAGCCCACTGCTCCTCAGGAGACCGGCTCTCACTGCAACGGTGCTGACTGCCACGCTGCCACTGCCACTGGCAGCAGCCCCAAGCCCACTGGCACCGTCCCCGCTATCGTCAACGGTGCCGGCAAGCAGGTCGTTGGAGCTGCTACCCTCTTCGCTGCTCTCCTTGCGGCCCTTCTCTAGATGCTAGCATTTCCTTCACCTCTTCTTCTTCCGGGAGCCTTTTAGAATAATGACCTTCTAGTTGAGCTATTAATTAGACCTTGATTTTGCATGCCCAATCTTGACTTTCCTTCGTGACTACTGAATTCTCTGGCCGTTGTGACTAGTTAGTGTAGCTTGGACACTAGACTCAATTTGTAGGACAGTTCAACATGACTTGTAAGGCTATTGAATGGTGGCGTAGCTGAGCCCAAAAAGTGCGCTGTCAGTGTCACAGATACGGGAAGTATCGCCGAGATCTCATTTCTTGCTATCGAGGCTATTTAACTGTGCCAAGCTACACTCTTGCTACAGTACCGCTCCAGAATTCTAGCGTAGAGTAGCAGAGCCAGTTTGTTAAGGCAATGCACCCATCGTGATTTGAGCCACAAGAGGCATTGTCTGAGCCCTACTCTAAGTTTTGTCTGCTGATTTAAGCTCTCTGCCCATTTTTGCAGCTGCAGGTCATGTTAGCATAAGGGTATAGTGCTGGTATATAAGAGATGGACAACGCTCATAAGCTATCTAATTGATCTTCAATCAGTGACACTGCTGAAATAAGTGATTCTATGCTGAGAGATCCTGAGGTCCCCCAACCTTTCCCATCGCGATACAACAAATTGAATGCACAACTATGAAACTTCCTGCGCGTTATCTCAGTAAGGGAGTGGTACCAAGTCTATCCCTGGACACTGCAGAGGCCTTTGGCAGAGCTTTCCGCCGACGATGGAGGTATGGCCCTTTTCTCATGTGAATAGCGCGCATTTATCTCAGACGAAGCATCGTAGGCCGTGGTCCGTGCTTCGGCACTTGCTCTGATCTGCTTAGCACGAGTCACAATTATTCGGCCTCGGGTTTACGGGCTTAAATCTAACAATGTTGTTATTCTGAAGTCTCCAACTGCTTCGTGGTTCTGCTGTCAAAACTCGCATTAATTCTTCAAAATATCTTTCAGGACCTTACAAATCGCATCTCCAACCTCACTACACTTTGCACTACCCCCAAGATCCTTCGTCCTAATCTCCAACCCACCACCCTCCTTGGTATCCAGGACCTTTGCAACAGATTGTTCAATCGCATCAGCCTCTTTCTCCAGAAGAAACGAGTATCGCAACATCATCGCCAGACTCAAGATCTGCGCCACAGGATTGGCAAGGTTCTTGCCCGAGATATCAGGCGCACTTCCATGAACGGGTTCATAGATGCCCTTGCAGGATCCTTCGCCTGGAACGCCAGCAAGACTTGCGCTGGGGAGGACACCAAGAGTGCCTGTAATGCCACCGGAGATGTCGGAGAGCACGTCGCCAAAAGTGTTGTCGGTGTGAATGACGCTGTTGTTGAAGCGCTTAGGATCAAGAACCATCAACATGGCGAGACTATCAGCGAGTTGATGCCGGAGATCGATGTCGGTGAGCTCCTTGTTGAAGATGTCTGTAGTGGCACGCCTCCAAAGACGACCACTTGCAAGAACATTGGCCTTGTCTGCACTCCAAACAACAGGCTTGCCTCCGTCATTCGCCTTCCCACGGCTCGCATGCAAGATCCTCGCAACAGCTGCACTCACACGAGCCAATCTCTCAACCTCAGGTCGTGAATAGATCCAAAGGTCAGACGCCTCATCTTCACTCTCTTCCTTCTTTCCAAAGTAAGCACCGCCGCAGTTCTCTCGAACAACGATGAACTTTGTCCCGGCTACAAGCTCAGCCTTGATAGGCGATGCGCTAACTAGCGATGGAACGAGAATCTCGCAAGGACGCAAGTTAGCGAAGGCATCAAGACGTTGACGCAGCTTTAAAAGTCCTGACTCGGGAGTAGGTTCGACGCCCGCCCATTCTGGACCGCCAATGCTGCCGAAGAGAACAGCGTCGCTGGCTAGTGCTTTTTCGAGGACTGCGTCTGTGACAGGAGTGCCGTGCTTGTCGATACTGCATCCACCGACGATGTCTGTGTCTCGCTCGAAGCGAATGTCTGGGCGACTTGCTTCGATTATGTCGAGGACTTTAAGGGCCTCGGCCATGATTTCAGGACCGACATGGTCGCCGGGGAGAATGAGGACGCGAAATACTTTGCTGTCTGACATGATGGAAGTGAATAAGTTGAAGTGAGTGGTAAGATAGGGAGAGCGTCAGAGGAGGACTGGAGTCTACAAGATAATGAAAACAGTCTAGTATCTGGTCTGCCGATCTCGGACTGATAATTATGCCCGTTGGTGGCTAATGCCGATACTGAATGTGATTATGGATACAGCCAAGACTTTTTTATTCCTGTGACTGCTAAATTACCCCGCACTCACTAACTCTGGTACCCGTCTTCATTGGTTTCCTCTTCTGGAAGGGAGTGAAACGGAGTCTCCCACTCACTAAAACGTGGGGAAGCCAATCACCACATAAAATACAGACCAAGCGAGATAACACTCTCCCTCTCACTCAATCTACACACTCAACTCTAATCAAAATCTCACATTCAATCATCATGTCAGGCCGTCTCCAAGGAAAGACCGCAATCGTCACAGGCGGCGCATCAGGCTTTGGCAAAGGCATTGCCACAAAGTTCATCTCCGAAGGCGCCAATGTCATAATCACCGACCTCAACGAACAACAAGGCCAAGCCGTCGCCCAAGAACTATCCTGCTCTTTCACCCGCGCCGACGTGACCAACCCCGATGACTGGCGTCGCGTTCTCGAATTTGCTATTGAGAAGTACAAGCAGCTCGACATCGTCGTCAACAATGCTGGTGCAGCGTACTCCAAGAAGCCAACTGAGGAGGTCACGCCCAAGGACTTTGATCTCGTGATGAATGTCAACGTCAAGAGCGTTTACTACTCTACGAACGTGCTGGTGCCGTACTTTTTGAAAGAGGGCAGGCCGGGCTGTTTTATCCAGGTTGCGAGTACGGCGGGGATTAGACCTAGACCCGAGTTGACGTGGTATAACGCTTCGAAAGCGGCTGTTATTAATGCTACCAAGACGATGGCTGTTGAGTATGGACCCAAGCAGATTCGGTTCAACTCTGTTTCTCCAGTTGTTGGAAGCACTGGCATGTGAGTATTCCCTCACACTGGCGACGGGAAATTTCTAATTGAGCGATAGGACACATCTTTTTATTGGCAAGCCTGATACCGAGGAGAACAGAAAGGGCTTCGTTTCTACGATTCCTATGGGCAGACCTTCGACGCCCAGCGATATCGCCAATGCTTGTTGCTACTTGGCTAGTGATGAGGCATCTTTCATTACTGGTGTTGATCTCGAGGTATGGCCACAATCGATGAGCTACGATACACTGATACTAACGTGAATTCTACAGGTTGACGGAGGTCGCTGCGTGTAAGCTTAGGAACAGGGTCAGGGCATTTATTTACTATTTGTTTATTATTAATAAAAATAAAAATGTTATCCATCATATATCTCATTGTCTCAAATGGTTCTCCAGTCCTTGAACAAAATTATTCTAAATTGCACTCCTGGTGCTATATGCAGTGATTTGCTGGTACATTTCGTCCTCAATGGCATGCAGCGATATTGGGAATTTGCTCCTCGATTGTTAGCTCAAGTCACACGCGTCTCGATTAGATTCCCTTCCTAATTGGCATTAGTGTCAGATGTTCCTGTGATGCTTCAGCGCGGGGTAAAAGCGGACCTTGCCATGGTCCCTGTGACGGGTCGGTCGGTACCTGAACCGGAAGGATACCATCGGCCGATTGACGGACCAAGAAACTAACTCTGACGATCTATCATATCAGGCACGCATCATCATCAACCCAAAATTCCAATCCTTCTCTTGAGATAATCACTCCTCAGACTCTCTTTTCCCTCCCTCCACACCACGAACAAACATCATCATGGGAAGCTCACATCATCTCCCATTCAGCCTCACAGACGATTCCCTCTTTCGTCCCCAGTCTCTCATCAATGGAGAATTCGTCTCCTCAAAAGAAGGCAAGACCTTCGATGTCATCGACCCAGGAACCGGCAAGACCTGGGCATCATGTCCTGACTGCACAGCAGCCGATGTTGATGAAGCAGTGAAGTCGTCCTATGAAGCCTTCAAGAGCTACTCAAAGACAACGCCGCGCTTCCGTGCTCAAACCATCATGAAATGGTATAATTCGATGGTCGTGGCACGAGAGGATCTAGCTCATATTCTTGTTCATGAGACTGGCAAGCCGTTAGAAGAGGCCCGCGGCGAAATTGACTATGCGCTTACGTTCGTCTGGTGGTTCTCCGGCGAAGCTGACAGAGCGCATGGGTCCTCAATTACCTGTGCTATTCCTGGTCGGCGCGCTATGACTATCAAACAACCTATTGGCGTTGCGGCTGCTCTTGTGCCGTGGAACTTTCCCATCGCTCTAGCATTGCGTAAAGCAGCAGCTGCTCTCGCTGCAGGTTGCACAATGGTTATCAAGCCCTCGCCCGAGACACCCCTCACAGCAGTTTCGGTCGCTTATCTAGCGTTGAAAGCAGGCTTTCCACCCGGTGCCCTCAATGTTGTTACAACGTCACTTGAGAATACCCCATCAGTCGCTGAAGCTCTTTGCCTGAACCCGCTTGTGAAAAAGGTGAGTTTCACTGGTAGCACGAGAGTTGGCAAGATTATCGCGAGTCTATGTGCCCAGAATCTCAAGAAGACGACGTTTGAGCTTGGCGGGAACTGCCCTTTCATCG
This sequence comes from Fusarium sterilihyphosum, assembly GCA_013186845.1. Taxonomy (NCBI): domain Eukaryota; kingdom Fungi; phylum Ascomycota; class Sordariomycetes; order Hypocreales; family Nectriaceae; genus Fusarium; species Fusarium sterilihyphosum. Next base: position 48,345 of record JAAOAU010000132.1, read on the forward strand.
TGTTCGATGACGCCAATGTTGATCAGGCCATGAACCAGCTCATGGCTCTGAAGTGGAGGCATGCGGGTCAAGCTTGCGTCACGTCTAACAGAGTATTCGTTCAGAGTAATATCTACGACTCTTTTGTTGAGAGACTTGTATCTGAAACTCGGAAGCTGAAGCTAGGCCATGGTATGATGGAAGGTGCTACGTTAGGCGCATTAACGACTACACGAGGCCTCGACAAGGCGGAGGAATTATATGAAGATGCTGTCAGCAAGGGAGCAAAGGCTGTCCTCGGAACAGGGAAACGCTACGACGGGGAGGGCTATTTCATGGAACCGACTATCTTGACCGAGATGAAGGACGAGATGCTCATGACACACGAAGAGATCTTCGCTCCTCTCCTTGGCGTCTACCGCTTTGAGTCAGAAGAAGAGGTTATTCAAAGAGCCAACGACACACCTTATGGCCTAGCAAGCTACGTGTTTACCAAGAACGTGGACAGGTTATGGAGAATGTTTGAGAACCTTGATGCTGGAATGATTGGATTGGTAAGTCTATCTACTAGATTTGTTGATAAGAAGGAAGCTAACCTATGGTGTAGAACGCAGGTAACAGCTCTTCAGCTGAGGCGCCCTTTGGAGGAATCAAGGAGAGTGGACATGGAAAAGAGAGTGGTAAGGATGTTGCTATTGACGAGTTCTTGATCACCAAGACGGGCACCATGACTGTTGAGGGGCAATACTAAGTTATGTAATTTGATTTGGGACTTGTCAATATCGACCAACATTCTTATCACTCTGGCGTGCATTTCTATCAAGACTCTGCTTCTTTCCTTGTTGAATGCTCATATAGAACTACACCTAAGCCAGAAGGATTGGAATTGGTGGCGATGGTGTCTTGTGGGGCAATAAATCAGATGGCAACTTAGAAGATCTTTACGAGTCTAGGTAAACCAAATAGACTTAAGCTAAAATTGACAAAAGGCAATTCTTATTCCCTCTCCCTCTACTCCGTAAGTATATATTATTGCAGCGTCGCGCATCTTGACCGGTCTTGTGGGGCTCCAACGCGCCTTTAGCCACTGATCTTGCGATGTCGGAAAATACTTTTGCCGACCATGGGGTCGCGATTTTTTACTTTTTCGCCAATATCTCGCTTAGCAGCAACCCTGTGCCTTTCACCCAAGCTTGTGCCCGATTACCCTAAAATACCTAGTCAAAACATCCATTCTTTAGGGATCAACTATGAAGAAGTTCAAGCGCAGTGCACAATCGCAACCAAAGCATGGCAAACCGGCCTCGAGCGGTGCATCCAAGGCCCCAGTTGCACCACCAGTCCGCCGCCCAGGATGGACTGGCCCAAGCTATCTACACAAACCCGCCAAAAAGACGCCTACAGCAGTGAAGGATACTACTAGCTCGATAGAACAGATTCAGAGTCTATCTGTTAAACATCAACAGCTCATTCTTGACACAATCAGAACTACATTTCCTGCCGTCGATGAGTTCAGTGCTTTGAAACCAGTGTTGCGCGAGATCAGGGAAGCTCTTGAGCAGAAGGACTATTGCAAAGCGTTCGGGAGCGAAGAGTTCTTGGAGGCTTATACGATTCGCTGGAGCCCTAGTAGAGCTCTGACGATGGGAAATGTGTTGGCGTGGATGTGCAGTGAGATGAGCGAGGCTGAATGGGTTCAACAATTTCTTCACAATGATGGGCAGAAGTCTTCCAAAATTGTGTGCTTTGGGCGAGGAGGGTCTGACTTGTTAGCGTGCGTGGCATTGCTAAAGCACTCCCATGAAAGCAAACTCGACGAATCTCCGCGACTAGAATCATCTTCTCCTGATCACAACGACAGTGCTATGGTTGATCTCAATCTCATTGATAGGCACGACTGGACAGGCATCGTCACCAAACTACAATATACTCTCACACATCCTCCTCCTCTTTCCAAATATGCAACAGCCAAGGCGCACGCTTCAAATATCTCTGCTATCCCATCTCACGCCATAAATCTAGCAGTCAACAACTTGGACATCCTCGAAAGCGACAGTACAACTCTAAGTGCGATAATTGGGCCGAACCCGGCACTGATCACTCTCTTCTTCACACTCCACGAATTCTACTCCATCTCAATATCCAAAACCACAGCTTTCTTATTGAGACTGAACGAGACGGCGCCTAAAGGAAGCTTATTACTTGTTGTGGATAGCCCTGGGGCTGATGTGGTGCTACCTGGTAGTAGCGACAAAGGAGAGGAAAAGAAATACCCGCTTGAGTGGCTACTTTACCAAGCTCTGCTACCGCCCAAGAGCAGTAGCACAGATTCTGAGGAGGAGGAACAGCCAGCTTGGGCTAAACTTATTGGAGGTGGCCATGAGAAGGAGTACAAGTTACCTACGGGACTGAGATTTCCAGGAAGTTTGGAGAATACCAGGTTCCAGGTGCACCTATTGGAGCGTTTGTAGCGGAACGTTTATGATACCAGGTTTTCATACAGTAGCTATTCTGGGATCAAATTGCCAACCGTACTAGGGCCGCTACGTAGTTCAACTACTAGGTACACACTCACTCGTGCTAATAAGTCACGGCTCCAGACGACAAGATCGTAAAATAAAGTAGACAAATAAAAAGAATGCACTGCTTGGCGTAAAATAGAAAACATGTTACGGAATATCCTCTAGAATGGTTATATAATGTTTAAACTAAATACCTGTGAAAACTATTCTCGCATGTAGTTTGTTGCAGAGAATTGGATTATGGATCGATTTATTCAGGGTAGTTAAACTGGAGAATGGAGGACGTGGAGCTCGGATTGTCAAAAGTGGATTAGCGTGAGATAGTGAGATAAGAGAGAAAGAGTATTCCCGTCACTATACCCGGCCATTGCGATAACGCTCTGGTTCCTGTGATGATGCTGATAAGAGGAGTCGAGTCGAGTTCAGCGGAGTGTGCCACCCCCGCAAGCGTCTCCGGTGCTGCACCAGACCAAACAAGGAAACCAACCAAATCTTTGGTCAAGTCCGCGCTATCTACACGAGTCAACAGCCAAAAATGCATGATAAGCAGATCCAACTTTAACCCTGCATCATTTGCATTGCGTTATATCCTCCATCCCCATTTCTGCCCCATAATCCACCTCATTCGGAAAGTAATCTATTATCCATCGCACATCACAGACTCTCATAGTCTATTCTCTCGTAATAATGCCTCGGTCAAAGACCAACAATTTCCCAAGGGGCAAGCCACGTGGTATCCGCCGAGATCGGGACTGTCAGACCTGCAAAGCCCGGGGCGTCAAATGCGATCTCAACAGACCACGCTGTCGACCCTGCGTCGAATCAGGTTACGCATGCGGAGATTATCCACAGCGAGTTGTATGGGCGGCGAATCCGACGCCGAAGCCGAGCAGGGCTGAGAATAGAAATGCTGTTATTGAGAAGTCGCTTGCGACGGATCAGCATGAGGTTGTGGAGCACTTGTTGGCGTTTGGGAGTAGTTTGAAGACTGCGAGGTTGGCGACGAATGATGATCTTTGTGTGGATCAGGGCTTGGGGCTTATTGATCAAGTTGATTACTTTTTGAGGGCGAGGATTAGCAAGAGGAGGGGATCAACGACTGACGCTGCTTTGCCGACCTCACCGTCATCGTTATCGTCGGGAGAGGGAGCGCAGGATGACGATACGCTCATGTGGCATCGACTCGCAGCCCTCAAGAGTCTTAGTGAGGCTCTGAACACTGCTGATCCAGCTGCCTTTCTGGGTATAGCCGTCTTTGCTTTCTTCGAAGTCGTCTCAGATGGCGTCTTTGGCGAATGGGACTGTCATCTACGTGGAGCTCGCTCATTACTAGATTGCCATTGCAGCAATAGTGAAGAGTTCCAGCAATTATCAAGGCGCTTCACAGGTCTAGAAGAAATTGTTGCCTATTTCGCATGGTGGGATACTATTGGAGCCCTGGTCAGACAGTCCACCAGTAACACCAAGAGCGGCCTCATCTTTGACGACTGGCATCGAAGTTCACTAGGCCAAGACTTCTTCGACAGAGTTGGATGTCCAGCAGAGACATTCTGGCTCTTCGTCTCTCTGGTTCAGAGCAAAGACTCCACCAATTTATCAGAGAGTCTCACTCGAGCAATGGCGCAGCTTCTAAAGCTCGGAATGGACAAGACAGAGAAAGGGAAATGCAGTGATATCTACCGCTGCGCCGCTGTGATAGCTGTTCTCACAACCTCTAACGGAAATGGAGAGACGGCTTCCGAAGTAACAATGGAGTTTGCTGTGGATAGGATCTGTCATATTATTGAATCGGCTTGCTCGAGATCCCGGTACTATCCACATATGGCTACTCCTGCCTACCTAGCGGGAATGAGAGCAACTACTTCAGCGCAATGCAAGATCTTGGGCACGTACTGGAGGAATTGTGAGATGGGAGATATTCCTCGATATTCTGGGGTTCACATACAGTGTGAAGAGATATGGAGGAAAAAGGGCTTAATATAATGGAACAAAACAAGCAGACGCATTCATGAAAGCAACGGTTATTGCCGTAGGTATAATAACTAAATAGTAGTCAATACCCTCTGAAAAGAGGAAGCCACTTTATAGTATAAAAGCCTGTATTTGACCTGCGTTTCCTTATACCAAGCTTATACTAACCTAATTTCCGACTCTACTACACTGTCAAACCAATCCATTTTACAAACCTGAAAGACCCCTATGCGCTGAAAGGTCGCATCATCTTTCTTGCAGAGCATAAGCCCCTCTTCAAGTGTAAGTTGCAAGCACCAGACCTCTTCAATGCTCTCTTCGTCAAAGTCAAAAATTCCTAGCGCCACAAAAGCTGACATATCTTTATTCAGAATCCCTTCATTCATCTCCTTGCGCCCTAGCACAACTGGCCGACGCATAGTACCCGCTGGCCTCTTCTGCTTTCGAAGCGAAGCGATAAACTCGCTAGACGGTGTTCTCGTGAGGATAATGGCTTCTTGAACCCGCCCCAGAAGCTGCAGCTCGCAAGACGGCATGTGTAGCGCATCAGCTCCACAATGAGGATCTACAGTCCAACGATCTTGCTTCGGCCTGATCAATGGGATTCCGCTTTCGCTCTCTGTCTTCATCCTCCGGAATTGCTGAAGTGTGAGAGGTTTGACGCCACCTTGAATGGAAGCCCAAGACCAAGAAGGCGCTCTTATCACGGGGGCGGGTGCAAATATAGTCGGCAGAGGTCTCGTTGCCGGTCCAAAGAAGCTGCTCACTCTATAACCAGGTCTCCATAACAAACATCGAACAAGGTCACAGTCCCAGAGACCGGCGAGGTAACGTGACTGTAGGGCCTTAGAGATAGGCTCGGCGATGGAGGCAAGGGCAGCGAAGATATCATGAGGGTTTGATAGTTGGCGTCTAGAGAAGTCGACTACAATCTCGTCCCAATACTGTAGGAGTCGATCTCGGATCAATTGCGTATCTCCACTACCAGTGTTTAGAAAGCGGTGTAGTAAGATGGATTTACCCTCCTGATAGCTGCGATCTTCCGAGTAACCGGAGCTTCGACACAGGAAAAAGAGCTGCTCTTTGCCGAAGAACACAATTCGACGGCTCAATCTCTTCTCCTGACAACACCATCCGCGAGTCTCAGTAACACCGTAGTCAGCAGATCTCAACGGGCCAACAATAACATCCCCACCTTGGCCATCACCAAGAGGAAACTCGCAACAAGGAGCAGATTGTTTGTAACTATTGGGGATAAAGGAGTTGCGAGCATCGCCTGATCTCCCTGCGGTGATAGTAAGGGTTGCGTGGCCATATACCTTCGCCATGAGCTTTGATTCACGTTCCCAATCATCTTTGTCTCCTTGGACTATACATAGAGCGTCGATCCAGATATATTGGATACCCAACTGGCGGGCTAACGTTATTGTATCGCGATGTGCGGCTACGAGTCGAGACTCGGAGATGCCTCTTAGCATTTCTTCCATCGTCTTGTGATTGAGGGTGAAAGTGTCTGTACCGGGCCCCCAGCAATATGACAAGGCAAGGTATTTCTCCTTGATGCGCTGGTCAGTAACGACAAGTCGTGGAAGGTCTCCTTGTTCCCCGTTGCCGACGTCGATGACCCTGGTGGGCATGTCGTAAGTCCCCTCAGTACCGCACGCCTGATGAGACTTTGTACATCTTTCGAGGAAACGCTGGATCAAGGTGAGATATGACTCAGGCTCGTGTTCTGCTGTGCAGATCCGTCCAGGTGTTCGAGAACCTGCCGCAGTTCCATCTTTGCTGTTAAACATATTAGAAGCTTTTCTAACATCGTGCTCTAAATACAAGTAATCTTACCCATAAACAGTCAAGTTGATGTAGCCAAGTCCATGGCTGCTTTCCTTCACAGAAGTGATAGGGTTGTATCTCCCGCACGATACGATGATGCGCGGTTGAGTCAGAGAGGGACTGTAGTCTGTAAAGTGGACATAAATCCAAATACTCGGCTCAAACTTAGTAACCCCTTCTGGAACTTCGCCTTTGAGGACAAATTCAATTTCAGAACCTGACCATTCCCGTCTGAAGCTTGTCCAGCAAAGATGACAAAAGTCGCAGCCGTCTTCAGCGCTTTTCTTCAGCGAGGCGAGGTTTGGGTGGAACTCCAGGTAAAAACGATCTTGATCAACAGTAAAATTGCGGCAGAATGCGCATCGGGGCATGGTGTCTAGGTCCAGTGGTTGGCGAGGACTATTGAACTTATGTTACTTGTAAGGCGCGTGATGTGAGCATCAGCTGTCAGATTGTCGGTCAAGAACGTACATCTAGAAAAGCCATCGTATGACTAAGCCAAGGATCCATCCAAATAATTATTCAGGTCTAAATCTAACATGATGGAATATTTTGAAATGGCAGCTATGCAAGAAAAATTATAAAAGGCAATTATTATAAAGAACTGCAATGAAAGGGCTATTCATGCTCCTGTAGATGCTTGACCGCTTGCACTGCCCCCGAAAGCTGGTAGTTGGGCCAGCAGCACAAGGGATGGAATTAGAAGGCGATTGACGAAGCGGCATATTCAGTGATCCTACGTGACGCGCTTCCGAAGCTACAATGATCAGGGACCAGAACAAGCCTAGCCTGATATGTCTAAGAGTTCACGAGGGCCACATCCATAGTCACTGATATTGCAGTACCCGTCACAATCCACATCCATAAGACTGATGTAGTCGACACATTTAGGCCATTGCAAATTTTAATACCACGTTGAAATAACATAAAATCAATCCAAGGCACCATTTACTTGAAGGTTTCTCCCCAATACCAATACCTATAGCTTAACATTCACTAAAATGCTGTATAGCCCCCATCTACAGGTAAACCTATACCCGTCACCCAACTGCTATCCTCTGAAACCAAGAACAAGGCCGCTCTCGCAATGTATTCCGGACGTCCTAGCCCTCCGAAAGGGTGGAGTGCTTCCACCTGGGCTCTGTTCTGTCCTTCAAGACCAGCTATAAAGGCCGTGTCTGTGTCTACGATATGTTATTTTCTGGTGGGCATAGGGTTTTGGGTAGCTGGCCGTCAAAGAAAAGTACTTACACCCAGGACACAGAGCATTCACGTGGATTCGGTGCGGCGCGCAATCCCATGCCGACGCTTTGGTAAGTCCCATCACTGCATGCTTGGATGTCACATAACCAGCGATACCCGGGCTGCCAACCAGGCCAAAAACGCTTGCTGTATTCAAGATCCAGCCTCTGTCGCCACAAGGGAGCGGCTCTTGTTTAATCATCTGGGCGGAAGCATACTTGCATCCAAGCAAGACTCCAACCACGTTGATATTAATGTCCTTCTCGAAGACAGTTTGGTCGAAGCTCCAAATAGGTTGGGGATCCTTGGCTTCCATGGCAACACCAGCGTTATTAACCATTCTTGAAATAAGGTTTGTTAGCCAGGCTATCATTGGAAGTTTGCGCAAGATCGAGATGCCAGATCGTTGCAATGTAAGAACAGAGATGAGAGACACACATATCCAGTCGGCCAAACCTTTCGACAGCATATTTCACTAGAGCCTCTTGTTCTTCGGATTTGGTAACGTCAACCTTGAAGAACTCGGCTACTCCGCCTTCCTTTGTGACCAGATCGTGCGTTGTGATAGCCAGTTCAGAGGGAACATCAGCACGGGCTTTCTCGGTCAAATCTGCGCAGATCACTTTAGCACCATTTCGGGCAAACTCCAGTGAAATTGCACGGCCTATCCCGCTGGAAGAACCAGTCACGATGGCTATCTTTCCGTCAAGTCGTCTCATAGTGAGGAATGTTATAATTGAAGGCGTTAATAGGAGTGAAACTATATCCTCTTGTAGGGATATATAGTTAATACTTGTTTCAATTGTGAGAATTGGCAATTATGGAAATATACATAATGCTATGAGCGGGGTACACAACCAATTCTGCCGAGGATCTCGGGTCTTTAATATTACCATTTTGGGATTCCCGGATAAAAGACAACAAATTGTAGAGTCTCTTGATATTGCTAATCACAAAGAAAAGTGTTCCAAGTAAATTCTCTCTAATCTTCAAGAAATTTCTTACATATCCAAGATGGCAGAAGGCGGCTGCTTATGTGGAAAGATCCGATACCGTTACACGGGGGAGCCTGTGGTGCAGGTACGTAGTATCTGTTGGCAAACACAGCTTTACTGGTATCAGCCCGCTGATCACCCAAGCAGGCCCTTTGTCACTGTGGCGATTGCCGCAAAATCAGTGGAAGTGCATTTAGCACTAATATCCTGGTCCCTCAGCAGAATTTCCAACTCAGTCAAGGCACACCAAAAGTGTTTGAGAAACTCGCCGATAGTGGAAATGGGATCACTAGCTATTTTTGTGGTGATTGTGGGAGCACTTGTTATCGACATGGCGAGTCCTTTCCTGGCCTGACTATCATCAAGGTCGGGACGTTAGATGCCTTTGATATGCAGCCTGCACTTGAAGGATATTCTGATGCTAGGCCCCGTTGGCTAAGCTGCGTGGATGGTACAAAGCAAATGCCTGCTCCAAAGTAGCGAGATCGCCCAGGCTCATAGGGCGTCCGTTATCTCTATTGAATAAGTGGAACACAACCAAGCAGACTGTTGATATAGGAATTTGCCTTTGACTTTCTCCCTTGCCGTGAGCCAACGTGAGCCAGAACAAACCGTTATTGATTTGTCCTGAGCTGCTTCTGTGACCCTTTTTCCCGGTCGCTGTGCTATTTAAAGGTTTATGAATGAACATAATTAGACTTCTGGAAGATTGCGTGTAGCTTCTATTTGCCTCGACTGCCTCGTGTCGAGGTTCATCATTGTGATATTGAAGAAAGTCACGATATGCCGAAAATATCTCACCTGTTCAAGCTGGGAATGTGGAGATACCCATGCGAAGTATTGAACGTGGATATGTTGTAGTGGAGGAGGAACACAAGCTGCTATGTATGTCACATTGTCGGTTAAAAATGGCTATGATCTCAATCCAGCCAGTTACATAATAATTATGACTAAACCGAGACTACCAAGTTATACGGATCTAGGACGTATGTTCAATATGGCGAAGGCAGTCATTTAAGAAAATTTGGCGAAAGCAGTAATAATTAGAACGAGCGGAATACTTAAATGAGGTCATATGACTGGGGTGATCCGCTCTGCAGAACTTCGAACAGTTGCACTACTGCCGAAGCTGGCCTATTCACAAGGATAAAACCCAAGAAAAGAAGATAATATAGGAGATACTACTGATCGTTGGGATCTATTCCTGCTCCACCTTGAATCCTGATATAAGGCACATGAGTCTTGGGGAGATATGCCGTCACGGGAGCTACCTTGCACTTGAAATACGTCCTCCACGAAAAGGACTTTTGAAGTCCACTCTTCTTGTACACCTTGGTCTCCTTTTTCGAGCAGGGCATGTCCATAGAGATTGTCGTCCACCGATTATACGTCGCCACCTTGGTCTCCATGGCAAATGACCCGTTGACTACCGAGAAGCCCCGGAGCTCAGCATCCATTATGAACATGCCGTTGCTGTATGCAAGGAGAGGGCCCGAAAGGTAATTTCTGACCAGGTCGTCTATTGCGTCTAGTTCGGCGATCAATGCGGCATCTGCTTCGGGTGAGTCGGATGTGAGTTCTGTATCTGGCCAGATAACGTTGGACCAGCTGAGGGACCAGACGTTATCGTGGGCTTCTCCGGATGGCTGCTTGTATTGTTTGGTGATGTCTTGCAGTGGTGAAAGGTCGGTCTTGATCCGCTTGGCTAGGTCTGGAAGACGTTGCACAATGGGCATGAATAGGAAGATGTCGCTGATCTTTTTGAACTTGCCCTGCTTGACCATGGAGACTAGGCTTGCCACCTCCGGATACTTTTTGATGTCTTTTCTGAGTTGAACTGTTTCAGCCACCCTATCACTGAGCCGGCTAGATGGAACATCAAGGGGGCCTCGGACTGGCCAGAGTCTGTTGGCAGCTTCAATAGCCTCTTCAACTGCAAGTTGTTAGTATTTTTGCAATCATCGTGAAGGTACTACAGGCTCACCTTTATCGAGAAACTTCGGGACTCCCTCTCCCTGTCCATCGCACCGATTTAGCTCCTCGCAAATCTTTTGCTTGCTCGAATCGAATTCAGCTCGCATAGTATCGTAGTTGGATGCCAGAGAGTCAGCCGCTTCATTTATATCCTTGACTCTTTCTTGGATACGACTGAGGGCACCATCCCACTGAACAAGTACCGACTTGATTGGGGGCTCCATGAGTTGGAATGAAGGGGCAAGATAAGCATTGACCGCGGCGCCGATGGAGTTTGCGTTGCAGTTACCGGATTGGCAGGCAGCGACTACGCGGGCGAGAGATTGGAAGACTGAAAGGTCAATCTGCGAAGTATCAGTTCTGAGATATGTACTCAGGGTGAATCAAAGACTAACATCCTTGGCTTGGGCGATGACCCAAGGCGCGATCGACTTGAGAACATTGGCAATCTCAGCTTTGTTGTTGAGAATTGGCAGACTGACTTTTCCAAAACACTTGGACGAGTTAGAGGAGAAACGGAGAGAGAAATGGGTGGGAGTATAGTACCTTTTCAATACTGAGCGTGTCGTCTGCAACCTTTGTGGTGGCTGTACTTATCTCACCCCGAATTGACATGGCCGTGAAGGAACCTGTCGTCGCGAAGGTTTGCAAGCGAGTGAAGCAACCGCAGATAGCCTCTGATGATTTGATGAACTTGTCTCCTAGACTCCTACCGAGCGCCCTACGAATCTCGTCGCAGAGATCGATCTCCTTGGTAAGAATGGTCAGACTGGAAGGGATTTGTTTCGATTTCTTCTCCCAGCCTGAACCAGTGTCAGTCAACTCTTTCTTTTTATCTTTTGGATGATAAACCTTACCGGGAATGCAAGTCCATACTTTACAACGCCTGAGGGGCTTTTTGAGGGTTGGGCAGCTCCGTGTCGCCGATACGCGGCTTTTGCATTTGTTCCACTGCCTGGTATTAGTCTACACGCTGTCTATAAGTTCTAATTGAATCTGGCTTACCGTGGGGACCTTGATTGTCCTCATATTGACCTTGATACCACTTGGCACGATGGTTTTGATCTCGCATGTTGACACTTCTTTGACACCGGCGCAGATGATGGGGAGACTGTTGAGCCCAGCATTCTGGGCAGCTATCACTTGTGCCAGCAATACAATGGGCGACAGAAACGGTAGTGGAAATTGCATCTTGATAGAGGAGTTGAAGAGCTTTGACGCTTCAGCAACACACATAGGCTGGTGACTACTTTAAATAATCCACCAGACTTCACGGCAGACGAGAGACCACTGACCAGACAGTTCAGCTGAACCCCTGTGGCTGAGATGGCGCTTTTAGAACGGGACAGCGCCCAAAGGGTCATTATAGTTAGATTCAGCCCTACGAGAGACAACAGCCCGCAAGGAGACAATTTTAGCGAACAGCTAGAAACTAGAATCGATAGGGCAGTGCCAAGGAATCTAGATTCAGCCCAGCTATGGACTACTCGAGGGGGTAAATCAGCCACAACTCTCCACAGCTCCGAGACAAGACGCCATAAAAGCCGGATATGGCTTTAGTCTAGGCTTGATAGTTGCATTCGAAGGCAAAGGGGTTTCGCGGTTTAATATCTGGCTGAAAGCATTCCGTCCTCGTCCGCCAGGCTGTTATTTTACCCTTGGTGACTAAAAATGAATTCCAGGCGATATTAATGCACAGCGGATTGCTATTTCCGGGCATTGCAACACCCTTGTGGACAGATGAGTTATCAATCACTTATGATGAAGATTATGGGCAGTGCAAATGTCTAGAACGACTTGTTAGATGGGGTATACGGCCAACCGGGCTGAATAAGCATTCGCATGATGTACCTCTTGACGTCACTCTGTAAGCAAGGGCTACTTGAAATTGCTGCATCTGCATTTTGTATGGCCTCAATATGTACAATGCGGGCTTTTGATACCCGGCTGGCATATTCCAAGTCAATGACTCTGCAGATCATGGCGTAAGGAAATAGGGTATATGAAAGCTGGGTGCAGCATGGTTTGCTCCTTCGCCTATACTAGTTGGGCGTGTAGGAAAGGGAAATAAATACGGTGAACGGCGGCGCAAAATAATGGTACTTATGGTGAAGTTATGATCATGAAAGACTCTCATCCTAGGCAAGGCAAATGCCTCCGCCTAGCTTGACCATACGGTCTTCTTCCTTTACCTCTCACTAGGCCTCTTCTTGCTTGGTCTCTCCTTGAAGCCACCCTAGGTACAAAAATGAGGAACTTTCTGCTGGAAGAAGAGGTCTTTCTTGATCTTCACAGAGGGGATTTCATGATTATCGATAGGGAGGGAGCCTGTAACTAAATCTATACCTATACTTGGCGGGAATGTTGCGCACCGGACTAGGAAGAAACAGATCATCGCATCCCCGCCAAAATTGGTTCTAAGTTCTGTCTGACGATTTAAGGTCTCAGTCACGAGCCCCAACAGCAGATAACACCCTTTGTTCCCGGCTAAAGCGGTGAGGAGGAGTGTGGCAAGCAAGCAACAAAAGACCACGTATTGCAGATGCGGGAGGCCGACCATCAATAAGCATCGCCATTAGGCTCCAGGGATAAGAACAGTATTGTCACTTCTAAGGATTTCGAATAAATTCTCTGAGCCGATATTGCACCCAACTATCACTGACTTCCTGCCTATTTGTAATGGCCTTTACTTGCGGTACGTGCTGAAAAGCAGGGTTTGCTTGGCGATCCCTTGACCTAATCTTACAGTCCATAGTAGTAGTAGAGCGTGTCCTACGGAAATCATACAACAGTTCTGTCATGTGCTTATGGGACGAAACTGAGACAGCTGTCACATTGGTGGGCCTCCCACATAGTCTAGAGTGACGGTGGATGCAGCATCCCATGTAGTGAATGTGATGTGTAGTAGAAGCCTTGGTATAATCTCAGCATGCATGAGTCATATGATAGCGCGAGTCCTAAATATCAGCCACGTCATTTGAGGGCAAGTGGTTGGAGGGCTTGACATATTTCGTCACCAACCAACAAACCCTCAGTGCGGTGGAAGCCAAATCACGCGAATGAGGACGACAAAGCTGGAGATGCAGATCTTGCCCTCCAAGTGAAGAGATCATTTGAAAAGGCTGGTGTTGATGATTGCTATGGTCTGATAATTATGGCTATCGGAGGACACAAGCTGGCCAAAGTCCTTCAAGCCCACGAAATTTGTGATCTGCTCGCGACTGACGTGAGATCGGCGAAACCAATCAATATGCGGCCATGGGAAACTATGATGAAACTTACATATGGAGCACTTTGACCACGACATGACGCAGATGTTCTGTATGTTGTGCAACACACATAGTCACTTCACCAATCGGACACTGGAAACTGTTCCCCGTAGCTACACAAGCTAGTCCTAGCAAATGGTGTACTAATACAAAGCGCGTATAGTGGCCTCCTTCAAGGCCGGGCGTTTTGCTTAAAGATGGGAGAGTCGCCACGCGTGTTTGCGGTCCTCAATCATTACACTGAATGAGCATAGGTCACTATTGCAGTGATCTGATCTCACCATGACATCTAGCACTATTGCTGAGATCAACAGGTGCGATATTGAAGACTCTAGCCCTTCCACCACCGCATCAATTACCGACGTCAGGCATCTATCGTCCTACAACTGGATTGAAAGGCCTACTGCCACGATCGCCGTCCCGGGGAGCCCACCTCGCTGGTCAGCCCCCAAGACCTCTAAACAGCTCCAAAAGGATTCGGGCTTATATTACATAAACCAAAATGAAGCTCGCTATCCAGAGAGTTCACTAGAGCCGCTATTCCGCGCTTTGTACCTTACGCAACCTGCTTTCGACATACGCTCTATTGACGTTGTAACCGATCGAAACAACATCCGCAAGCTACTGGCTTTCATCAATTCTGACTTGGACCCTGGTAATCTTGAGCCATTTACTATAGCGGTCGAGGTCATTGGGACAACTGCGTTGTTTCTCAGAGATCAGGCAGCGATTACTAGGTTTATCGCGCCAGATGAGTTTCGTGGCTTTGGCCATAAATTCGAGGAACAATACACCGTCAACCAGGTCAATGATAGCACTGGTCACCACAGGATCATCGCATATCGATTTTGTGATCTAGAATTTGTTGTACGCTACGAAGCCGACGGATACGTGGCCACCGATCAGATCGAGGGGCTTCAAGACGACCCTCTAATCGCTAGTATGAGAAATTTATCCTTGTCCCCAGGTACCGGCGCCTCAAGCGTCAACCCTGTCCCATCGAAACTGGTTATTACGGGAGAAGGTCGAGTAGTGCCGCCCGCGTCAATCCTTGAAATCAAAACCCGAGCGATTAGCAGACACTTGCCTATAGAGGACGTTGCAGCCCAGCTCTGGGTATCCCAAACCTCAAAGCTCGTCCGAGCATATCATTATCGAGGGAAGTTTGAAGTACCACAAGTCGAGAACGTGGAAGCTCAGGTTCAGAGATGGGAAGAACTCAACCAGAATGACCTGAAGCGTTTAGCGTCTGTCATCAAAACAATCTCCAACTTGGCCAAGCAATATGGGGGAAAAGTTACTGTGAAATATGAAGGCGGAAGCAAATTGTCACTCTACCGGTCCGAAAAGGGAGACATGTTGCCTCGCTTCTTGTATTCCAAATGGGAAGAAAGAAGCAATACACAGGCGAAGACGACGGCGAGCAAACAGGAAGAGGGAGTTGTGCCCGACACGGTCGACCGGAGTCAAGAAAAGACCATTGAGACGACGAGGGCAAAATACGGCGATGTACCTTACTCCGAGGTCGTCAGCTACGGGGTCGATAATGGATTTCGACAGTTCTTTCGCCGTATGCCCATGGAGCTCTCCCAGTACCACCTTCTTTGCGATACCCTCGATTCTCTTGCTATTGATGTCACTGAAGGCCGCACCATTCGTGACATCATGTACGACATGAGGAAAGGTAAGGACGATTGGGATCTAGAGGAGGGAACAGAGATCAGAGGACAAAAGGATATCGCGCGAGATTCAGCCTTTCGACTTTTGTACGTGCTTATACAATCTCACGTTGTGGACACCAACATGGCGTACAATGCGGTATTATTTGTTGTTTCACACCCTCGGATCTTTCGGTCTAGGACTCGAAAAATGGTGAGGGAGGCTTTTGAAGAAAATTGTCCAGTGTCTGGAAAACAGAGAGCGGTTCTGGATAAGTGGTCTGTCGAAGATTTGCCTATAGGTTCAGAAGAAGAGGCGACGACGGAGTCTGAAGACATCTTTTTCGACTCTGACTATTCATTCTGAGACTGCCGCCGTCTTTGGATTACTGCGAAGTGGGCGAGGGATGTGCAACCGTGGCGCTGGATCCCTCAATCACGACTTTTTAGCCAGATATTAGGAGATTTGTTATATGATAGTTGCCAGTTTGCTTATTTGCCTGCAAGGCCTTTAAGTTTAGAGCGTCGAAATTACATAGTTTATCTTAGTACCTTTATATTTAAAACCTTTA
>JAAOAU010000135.1:0-89501 GCA_013186845.1 Fusarium sterilihyphosum
ATATAACTTTATAAAGGACTTTAATAAGAAAAATGTATTTAACGTAGAAAAAAACAATATAGAACAGCAATAACATATGAAGAAAAGTATTCTAAGGTTTTGGTCCCAGTCTGCGAGCTTTTTCAGGAACACTCAGGAGTCAGCAATCGAGCGTGACTTGGGCTCACAAGGTGAAGATGATGTGCGCTCCCGAGAAATATCCATAGAGGGAGAACTACCAACATAGCGGCTATCTTTTGCAATGGAAATCGGCCGGGGGCATATCGATCCTGACAAACGATGAAGCAGGCTGGATTTTGATTAAATGGCCCTTAACAGGCCCAGCGATATCCAGGCTGGCAAGTCTTTCTTCCAGTTGCTGCGTGTATGTAGAGCCAGTATTAGCCTGGCCTGCGGCAAGTTCTTCGAGTAGTATACGTCTGCGATACGTCTAGTATACCATTTCTA
This sequence comes from Fusarium sterilihyphosum, assembly GCA_013186845.1. Taxonomy (NCBI): domain Eukaryota; kingdom Fungi; phylum Ascomycota; class Sordariomycetes; order Hypocreales; family Nectriaceae; genus Fusarium; species Fusarium sterilihyphosum. The sequence goes on from JAAOAU010000135.1 coordinate 448, forward strand.
CATGCATTCGTTGTTGATTCTTTAATACGACCTACTTAATGGTTTTTTCCCAGGCTCAAATTTGCGACGATCCTCCGGGTCCCCAGTATGAAACGCTTCACCACTATAAGAATCGGTCTGGGGGCACTGTTGGTCGTCGTAACGTACGTCATCGTGCTGTTCCCACCACTCTTCACTCTCCCGACTTGAAATAAGCGTGCGCAATATTCGGTGCTTGGCTCCCATTTCACCTTGCTCGCGAAGGCGGTTGTTGTAGTTGACGATGCGGTTGCAATCACCCCAGATTCGTGCTCGATTTCGCGCTCCCGCCAGTGGAGTTGTGGTAGGGTGAAACAACTGCCACACACGCACCCAATCGATTCTTTCTGCTCTTCGTGTTTCAGAAGTAGGCAAATAGCGAACCCAAGATTCGACATTATCGCGAAATTCTTCCCATTCACGAAGCGATGCCTCCTTTGACGCACGGTATGGTCCATAAATCGTCTCACGCCTAAGATCATTGATGGCCTTTGCAGTCTTCCCGACAGGCTCCATCTCTGGATCGTCGGCCATTATCTGCGCCCAAAGCTCTTTTTCAACATCCTCATGCTCAAGACCAAGCGGGAGCTCTGGGATCGATAGGCCAGGGGGAAAACACGGATCCCATGTTGCTGGCCAGTCAGGCGAAGCTGGATATTGCGCTCCCCCCATAAGCTCCCAAAGCCAATCCATGTCCCTCATTATACAGACCTTAAAGAGCGGCTGCGTGTGAGAACGCAGGGCCCGACAGGTCCAAGCCACAGCACTGAGGTCGGAGGCGGGAAGCAAGGAGAGAAGCTGATAGATGATTTCGGTTGGGAGTGTCAGGAGACGGGCTTGAGAAGGTAGCGAAATGTTATTCGGCATGTTGCTCCCAAAGCAAGTCTTCAGAAGATCATTTAGCCCTGGAACCTCAACCGGATTTGCAGCCAGCCATTCGCTTCCTGTGTGATGAGACCATGGGTCTTCACAGTGCTTCCGGCCTTGTGCCACTTCGGTGTGCGGTGACACATCATCCGCATTGAGCCCGTAGGACTTCGGATCGGATTGCATCTCCCGCCATTGCCAAATCCCGTCCAAGTCGACTCGCCCTAGCCGACGATAAGATACCTTTGCGAACATATCGAGGCAGTACGAATGGACTGGGAGCGGTTTCCAACTGTCGGAATGCTAAGCTATGGTCAGAAAATATGATCCGACTAAGATATATCAAGTAGCTCACATTACACCCGAAATTTACTAAGTCGGTGTGCAGTTTCATGATGTGCAAGCCATGTCGTCGTGGGTACATGGATCGACTCATGCCTGCGTACGACCCGTTCGCCTCGCCTGTGAGAACGAACATACTATCTTTCTCAAAAATTTGATCACTACGCTCGAGTTTTGCGTCCGAGGCTTTGGCTAGCAAGAACCTGTGGTTTCGGCAACCCTTCATATCGATATGACTCAACACATTGCCATTGACTCCTTGCACGCTTCGACATGAAGGGGCAGCAATGTGTTCAGGTGGTGCTCTGAAGGAACTGTAGTCCAGTCTCTGAAAATGGCTGGGCATGTAGTCGCTGCCGGACCGGGCGTACATGTATGGGCTGCGCCATGTGCCGTATGGAAGGCGCTTCGGGAAGGGTCGTACATATATCTCATGTAGAGGATATCGATCCTTCGTATTGCCATTATCGTTCCCCTCGCTATAGCTGCTATCGTCAGACTCCTCGGCATTTGAATCGTACTCAAGAGGCTCGTCGCCAGCTTCTTGACCATCGCTCGGTAGCCACTCAGCATCATCCTCATCCATCTGATCTGGCCAACGGCTACCGCCACTTAGCGCGATCTCGAGATCGGCCGGGGTACGATCTGCTGTAGTGCATTCCTGGCATTGCTGATCTGGGAACTCCCGCCCTCCGTAGGCGCGAAATTCGGAGAACCCGACGTAATCGAGGCCGCGATGGTTCCACGCCGCAGATGGCGGCTCATGCTGGGTGCGTATGCGCGCTATGGACATGTCCATGCTGCATATCTGGCAGTAGTATGAAGTCATAACTGTTGGATCAGTGGCCAACGTGATTATGATATATAATCCTTTAGTTCAGTTCTCGAGACAGTACTCAGGGCGATTTTCTTTGAAGCTGCGTGAATGGGAAGTGGCACTAATGATGCTTAGGGGCTTTTGATAGCATCGGAACTGATTCACCGAGTATCCAAGAGCAATTTCCGCCCCTGAGCGAAGCTTACGACTTCGTGGCGTCAGGGCTGCCGGCCGAACTTTACTTTGCTGACCGTCGGATGAGCGCAAATCTCCGCAAAGGTCCCTAGGCTCCAGGCGTTTAGCGCTGATAGGCAGAACTCGAATTAGCTAATCATAATGCACCCTTCGATAAGCAGCAAACAGAGCAAGCGCTTGACTTCAATTCATCTCGCGCTCATCATGAGTCGACTTCATTGAAACGAGAGCGCATTGCTCTCCGATGACTACATTTTTTCTTTCAACTCATATCAACGCTTCTGGATATTTTTCCAGATTCAATTTTACTGCTTATGAGTGAACCAGGCTCTCGAGCGACTAAAGCTCACCAAACACTCGCGTTTGTTAGGCGGAAGCGAAAGCAAGTTGGCAGAGCCTGTGATGGCTGTCGACTACAACGAATAAAATGCGACAACAGCGTTCCATGCCTCAACTGTCGCACGCGCGGTCGTGAGTGCAGCAACAATAACGCGCCTACCGTGTCGACTCTTCCTCAAGCGCAAGATGAGATCGACAAATTGAAGCGACGGGTGAAAGAGCTTGAAGCACAACTTTCGCAGGCGCGGAATAGCGAGACACCCGCTTCACAACAACAGGAACCGACGCCGCCTGGCGGATCACCCGCTGTCCCAAGACCAGCGACTCAGGAAAACACCAAGACCAAATTTTGGGATGGCGTGTACCTTCGCCCAGCACGATCGCCGCACAGCGCTTGGTTCGGGCCCTCGTCACTTTACTTCTTCATTCATCGACTCAGCACATTTCTCAGCGCTCAAGCCGACCACATGCTCATTCACCTCGCCAGCAACCTGGAACAGTTGGGCCAGGCAGCCGTGCCACAAGACTCTTCACGACTGTTGGCGCCACTCACGCTAGTCAACGAGGAAGGCTTCTATCTGAACCCAGTTCAGGAAGGGTTCTTCATCAACCTGTATTGGGAGACCTACCATACATGCATCTATGCCGTGGTCGATGAGGCGAGCTTCAAGGCGCATTACCAATCGCTCTACGTCGATGTGCCGGCCGGATCGCCGAGGAAGCCATCCGCATTGGTGGACATCATACTCGCCATGTGTATGCAGTATCATACATCCGCGCTCCCATGTGGCCAGCAAGGCAACATTCTTGAAGACAACGACGCTACCATGGCCGGCCGATGGTACTACAGAAGGGCACAGACCCTCTTGGCTTGCGAAGTCGAGAGTCCCTCCATCTCAACTCTTCAATGCCATTTGCTCTGCGGTTTATACGTCTGCGGAGGTTCCTTTCACAACATGGCCGACACTACCATTTCCCTTGCGATCCGAACAGCCTACATGCTAGGCCTGCACTTGGATCCACCGCCCACAATGCCACGACGCGAGCGCGAATTCCGGCGACGACTATGGTGGTCCGTTTTCGAGGCTGATTCGAAGGTCGGTATCAAAGTCGGCCGCCCGTTCCTCATCCGCGACTGGTATGTCATGCCCGAACTACCCAGTGATACCCTCGAAGTAGCTATTGAGTCAGGCTCGGCATTTCCTCCCATCGGAGACAACGCTACGTGGCTCAGTCTCAATCTGCAGCGCACGAAGCTATACCAAACCGCGAGAGCTCTCAATCAAGCATTTTACGGACACAAGCTCAACATTGCCGATGGGAACTCCGTTTATGATGATCCAAGCACAATGGAAGATCTTGCAAATGCCTGGGGCCTACGAACAATAGCTCTCACAGAGTGGACGAAGCAGATTCCCCGAGCCCTCAAGACAAGCCGGAAAAACGGCAGCCCCTACTCCCTTGATGACTCCATTCTCGATATCGAACAGTTCGCACCACAGTGGCTTCAGCGACAGCGCTTCCAATTGGAACTCGAGTATCACCACCTTTGCATCGGCCTCCATCGCCCGTTCCTATCTTTCGCTCTACAACAGGGAAGTTTGGCAACCGCAATGGCAGCCAAATGCGCCCAACATGCGATGCAGCTCACAAACATAACCCAACAAGTCCTGTCCGAGACTTCAACACTCAACGGCTGGCATGAAGCTTTCCAGTGGCAGTGGAGCGCCGCGATGACCTTGGTCGGGTTTGCTATTGCGTATCTCAATCACCCACTCACGCCAGCCGTACGCTCATCAATAAAGATCGCTGTCACTGTTCTCGACATCTTCGCCCGTAGCTTTGATGCTGCTTCCAAAGCCGCCGTCATCGTCCGTACCCTGCACACGAACATCGAGTCCGTCATGGCCCAGATCGAGATGCAATCGAGCCCGGCGACTGTGGCAGCCATGGACAATCCCCTCTTGTATACTGTCCCTGTTCAGGGAGGAATAATGAACACGGTGACCAATCAGTTTGATGCGATCAGTGGAGATTTCGATCTTCTAGATATGGCGATGAATGTGGACTTTTGGGCTGATCTTGATATGCTTCTACCAGGGATTTCGGGGTCTACAACTGATACAACTGGGACTTAGTATCTAGGCTCTTATCGACACAAATGAGATCTCTTTGCACAGAGAACAACGAATGAAACACAGATCAATTATGTTCATTGTTCGTACTAATATCCTGGATGATCGAGTACATACTTGGCACCAGCCATGCGAACTATCTCAATCGACAAACTTCGACGACCCGCCTACCCCTCCTTCTGTCTGTCGCACACCGTGACTCAAAGCTGTTCAAAAACAGCTACAGCCGCCTCAGCAGTCGAAGTAGCGCTAGCAGGGTTCTGACCAGTGACCAAACGACCATCAACAACATGGAAGTCATCCCAAATACCAGGGGCACGTTCATCTTCAAGCTGTCAGTAAAGCTTCAGTCATCGACCGGAAAGGGAACTTACAGGTTGCACCAAGACGAGCGGCAACTTCCTCGACCATCTCGGAACCCCAGCTTCGGAGCTCGCCCATGATCTTCATAGTGTTTTCTGCCTCGGTAGTGAAGCCGGTTATCTTCTTTCCCTTGATCAGAGGCTCATTGGTGGTGGGGTCAATGAGATTGGCAAAGATAGCTGGGCCGTGACAGACAGTCGAGACGACTCCACCGCTAGCCCAGACCTGAGCAGCGATATTCTGAAGAGAGGATGCAGTGGGGTAGTCAATCAGGGCCGCATGTCCAGCTGAGGCGTAGAACAGGCCATACTTGGATGGGTCAAGTTCAGAAGCCTTGGGCATGTTGTCAAGCTTCTTGCGGAATTCGCTGTTGGTGTCATTCCAGATCTCGAGGTCATCGCCGTTAAGGAAATCAGGCTGCTGAGAGAGCCAGTCGGGTGTATAAGTGCCAGTCTCCGAGGCAAGGTCGACCTCAAATCCGGCAGCTCTCAAGACCTTGTAAGGATGAAGAGCTTCACTGATGAAGAGGCCAGTGGTCTCCTTGCCGTCGAAGAGAGTGGCAGAAGCGGATGTGATGCTGATGAGGGCACGGCGAGCAGGAGACATCTTGTGTAAGTGTGAGTCTGTTGAGTGGGAATAGAGGATGTACTGGTGATTGTTTGTTCGAAAGCTGCTGGGAGTTGCTGCTGGGAGTTGCTGCTGGGAGTTGCTGCTGGATTGCTGAATTGTTTGCATTGATCTTCTATTTACTGATGGGATCATCTCACTCATATATACTCGTGGTGATTGAGTGCACGCGAGATGCTTACGAAGGCCATGACCACGCAGTCTGGGCTTACGGCCTCACATTCTGGCATTGTCTCACGATGTTGGTACAGAAGAATGAGCCATTCCTATTGGTCAGGCTTGCATCACGGTAAGCAGGAGTCCATTTCGGGTTGGTGTTGACCCTGCCACGCATGAGCAACCCCAGCTTCGTCATACCCTTAGATCCCGAGAATCGCTCTTGATAAGCCAAAAGATCATCGCCTCGAATCGGAGTTTTGCATTCGCGATTGTCGACACTCCGAGGTTCCTGAAGGATCGAAACGAGGTGGGGAGCAATTTGGTTGGAGATGTTCCCATTTGCCACAATATTAGCGGCCCAGGGGAGCTTGTCCCATTGGATCGGACAAGACCGAGCGGGTCTGCCAACATCGGAGTCCCGGAGTTGGAAATCAACGAGTCAGTAAGAAAATGACATAATCGCATGTTGCGACCCTCAAGGCGACCAAGATAATAACGTTGATCTTCAATCTAATTTTTCACCCGATCAGGGTATAAGAATACGCCGTGGCTCCAGCTAGCTCCTCCACCATGATCCCAACTCCAAGTCATAGAACTCGTTGTACTTCAAGCATCGCTTTTGCCTTTTCTTCATTATCTTGTACTTGACCAGCATCCACATCCAAAATGACAGTCACAAAGACAACCACCACAATCTCTCCCAGCAGCAGGCTATTCAAACCAATCCAAGTCGGCAATGTCCAACTCGAACACCGCATGGTCATGGCCCCTCTGACCCGTTACCGCAATGACGACAACCACGTCGCAAAGCCTTTTGTCGAGCGATACTACTCCGAGCGAGGTTCAGCGCCCGGCACTCTCATCATCTCAGAAGCTACTGGCGTCTCGATGCAAGACACCGGCATGCGCCAAGGTCCCGCCTTCGTCACAGACGAGCAGGTAGCTGCCTGGAAAAAGGTCATCGGCGGTGTTCACGCAAACAAGTCACTGTGGTCGCAGCAAATCTGGGGCCAAGGCCGAGCTGCTGATCCCGAGTACCAGAAGGAGCGCGGCTTCAAGTATCGCTCTTCAAGCGCCGTGCCGATTGAGGAGGGTGCTCCTGCGCCTGAGGCTATGACCGAGGAAGAGATCCAGGGCTTCATCAAGGACTTTGTCGCTACTGCCCGTCGTGTCATCGACGCTGGCGGTGACATGATTGAGATCCATGGCGCTCACGGATATCTCATCGACCAATTCACATCCGACTCCGTGAACAAGCGAACCGACAAGTGGGGAGGCTCTGTTGAGAACCGAGCGCGCCTTCTGCTCGAGATCGTCAAAGCTGTCTCAGCTGAAATTGGCTCCAAGCGCGTTGCCCTTCGCCTCTCACCATATGCTTCCTTCCAGGGTGCCGAGTCATCCGATATCAAGGAGCAATACTCCTACATCGTTAGCGAGATCAAGAGGATTGGCCCTCTGGCTTACCTTTCTCTTGTCGAAGCCCGCGGTGACCCCGCCAAGTTGCTTGCTCCCGACACCGACTCTTCACTTGACGCACAAACCCTTGACTTCATCCTCGACATCTGGGATAATAACTCACCCGTGATTGTTGCCGGCAACTACAGCCCTGCCTCTGCTGCTGAGGTCCTTGATGGGCACTACAGCAAGTGGGACGTTCTCGTTGCTTTCGGCCGCCACTTCATTGCTAACCCCGACTTCGTATGGAGGGTCAAGCATGGCGTTGAGTTGACCAAGTACGACCGCACTACTTTCTACGTCCGAGGATCAGAGATTGGATACAATGATTACCCATTCTCCCAGGAATACGTTGATGCACAGCGAGCTTGGGCTGTGGAGAACCTTCCAATGCACGCCAAATAAAGACATAGAGCACGAATTAAATGATTGATGAAACGATAGAGTAGAGCATACAAGTAGATCAAGATAGAAAAATACCATTTCGCAATTAGCATATCTGTTATCTGTAAACTGCACAACCTTCTACCGGCACCTTATCAGTGTGACGTGACAAGTCGAAGGGGAAGGGCGCTGTTGACATGCTCTCCGCTTCACGTGTCGTCATGGTTGCAAGCAGTGACTTATAAACGTAATGATCATTTATCCCCTTTCATCTTCAACTTCAACTCTCAATACTCCATACTTTCACGACTCTTATTACAAACATAAGTTACCATGGCGTTGTCAGCAAGCTCATCATCCAAGGTCCTCGAAGGCGGGTGTTTATGCGAAGCCGTCCGCTACAAGATTTCCTTCTCCAAGGATCACGACCTTTCTCAAGACTCTTTAGGGTGCATTTGCCTATGTACCCAGTGTCGCAAGCAAACAGGAAGCTTCTTCCTCGCGACCTTGACAGTCCCCGTCTCCGCCATTGAGTGGCAGGGCGACTCGGAGGACAAGATCAAAAGATACCGCAAGTCCGAGAATATCGCTCGGGGCTTTTGTGGCGACTGTGGCTCCTTTTTGTTCTGGCATCCCGATGGGGGAAACATTAGCGTCGCGACTGGAAGTCTGGACCCTTTGTATCTTTTTGGTGAAGGAGCTGAGGACAAGAAGGGCGGAGTTCCTTCGGATGGGTTTGCAAAGGAGATCTTCAGTGGGAATTTCAAGGTCGAGTATTGTGAGAGTGAGATCAAGGGCGTCACGGATGATATGCCCATTCTTCACAAGGGAAAGCGATATCAAGGCGAAAATCGTAATTCTTGAGGGATAAGGGAACCGCGGATATTTCCAAGGTCGTGTAGCTAGTCTCTGTCTCTATAATTCTTCTGTCGAATATCCTCCCTTCTTGGGGGCGACAAAGAGCGCGGGCGAGGTTGCGGTAGCGGAATGCCGCCTTGTGCATTGATGCGACGTATCATATCGCCGACCTCGGGGTAGTCAGGCTCGTCTTTCGGTCTTCTGTCAAATACCCTCATCTCTATGATAGTCAATGGTCTTCTTTCCCAGATATCTCTGTAAATATGATGATGCGTGAGTGCTCTCGGTGCGTCGACTCTCACGCGATTCTGCTTGTCGCCGAGAATCGGCAGAGGTGATGGTAATGATCCCGGCTCCTCCTGGAGAAGGAAGTCAAAGAGAGCCCGTTGTTGCTCATCTCGTAGTTGGTACACCCTTATCGTCTGACTCTTGCGGCATGGGTGAAAGTAGATGTTGGGGATGTCATCCGGATTTTCGGGACGTCGATCAAACGCGGTCACGCCGCCCAGAATGCGGTCCTCAGCCCAGTAGCCAACCATATCTGCCAACCCTTCTGGATATATATCGTCGTCAAGATAATCATGGTGACTGAAAAGAGTTGGTCCGGGTGGGAAGCGAGCCATCGTCTCAGATAGCGGCATCTCCCAGTATGTGACAGCGTCGATATCTCCTTGATGAAGATGAGGTTCGAGCTTATGCAGCCAAACTGCTATTTGATGCAAAGAAACAGCTACGAACTCAACTAGGCGCATGTTAAATGATTTGGAGCCGGGCTCGGCTATTTGAAAGGCTTTTAAAGTCTAAAAAGATTGTTAGTGAGGGACCTCAAAACGATCAAGCTGATGATGATAACGCAGCAAGATCCTTGTGATCGAATGTGATAGGGACTTACTTCAGGATCAAAATTGAGACTCGAAGGGTCCCATTCTTTGTAGTATTCATGCGCTTTCTCCAAAGCCCCAGGACACAAAGTCTCATGGTCATCAATGATGTGTTCTCCCATGATACCGGGAAGTCGACGGTCCCAGGCAACATCCGCAATGGGGAGGCCATCTATAATTTGAGCGTATGTGAACTGTGCCAATTCGGTTGACAGAACATTTCTGATGGCGCGGTCTAATATTTGAAGATGACGTTTGGAGGTGATACTTTTGAACGGCACACGGCTGTCGTAGGCGGTGCGCGCAATGTCTCGAAGCTTTTCCTTGTGCGCTTCCAACTGGTCGGGATCCATGAGTAGATGATCAATCGTATCGCTTGACAGCTGTGATGTTGATAGTTGAGATCGCGTAGTGAATGTGAAGTTTGATGGATGAAATATGGGAGAGGCTGAATCTGAGAGATGCGGGCAACAACAGCGCTGGCGAAAGTAAATGCCTGACTTCCAAGGCCTGTTTCCGTTGCATCCTAAACGTTTAGGTAAATTTAGTGCATACCTACTTAGTGGGTCCTTAGACTAGATTTTGGCACTTTGGCCTAAACTTACCTAGAAGTGCCTTTGCTCTCTGATCCTAACTCGTTTTCTTCATCCTCAATCATCTGCCTACCTTACTACCTATCCTTCGCGAGGACCTGAGCAATCAAGTGACACTTCTTCCGACGCGCTTGGGCTCAATGATAACTTCATATGGCGAACCGTGCATGAATCCGCCAGTTACATGATAGAGCATCCCACGAGTGGCCCTTTCTTCTGCAACCATGAGAATCCCGTTGCCGTGTCGAGGTTGGGCTTGATCTCGCTCGGCTGCCGCCCCCACCCTCCAGACGGGAGGAGCCTATCAAGCCCAAAGCAGTAAGCCACAGCTGTTCTCATCATACAAGATCTTGGAATTAGCTAATCCCCCATAGCCCAAATACGTCGGTACTTGGTTACCACAGCTGAAGCAAAAAGGCGATGGGAGGTGCCGCCAAGGAGCTCCTTGGTGTAAGTTCTGACAGACAGCAATCCAAGACAAAAGGTATACTAACAAGCTTTTACCATAGAACAAAAAAATTGCGATCGACGTAAGTAATCATACAATTCCCGGCTACTTGGATAAAAGCTGACAGTTATTTAGTTCCACAAAGCCCGCTCGCCGTAAGATGAAACACCCTCGGCACGACTTAAAACAAGACTTGCACCAAGGTTATCACAGCACAACTGCGCCTTCGTTTCTGTGGCTGGACACTGAAATCGGTCGTCTCCAGACCGAACGCGCCGTCTACGACGTTTAGTTGGGATAATGTTGATAAAAAGGCTTCTCTTATCAGAGCCGCCACCAAAAGGATCTGGGGTTTTCTGGTATTAAGTCAAGCTATCTTAGCTAGAGGATTGAATCATCTTATATACCTTGAAGGCCCGCTCAAGAGTTATTTCAGCTTCCTCCAACGTCACCTTGCTTTGGCTGTCCAGGGAGACATGAGCCTTGAGGAGGTCTTTCGGCAGCATTGATGGCAAGCCTTTGCTTCTCAGGAACCCCATTCCAGCGCTTCACCAACCTCCATCGCCATAGTCTCATTGGTTTCCAGATCAAATTCAACCTTGTCGAGTAACTGTAACTCTACAGCCTGCGCCAGACCATCCACGTATCCCTCTGTGGTAAAGCAAATCTTGGTTCCAAACTCCAACTCGCTCGTATCAGGCACGGCAGCACCTTGTGGGAGCCGGTTCCCACCCTTTAGGCGACACAATGCCGCGATAGTGCTTAGAAAATTTCTGGTGTACGCTTGATTGGACCGGTCCTCCAATACTTGAAGGCTGTCTATAAAGACATACACCAATCTCGGGCCGAGTTCACGCACATCGCGGACCAGCTGGAGTGTCTCGCCCGAACTCAAGGCCCCTTGCGCAAGGGCAGCAAAGCGTGCGGGAGAGAGGTCTGCCCGGGAATAACCCCTCTCTGGGATCAGCTGGACCAGTTGCATGATGATGGAGGCTATGAACGCCTCAAGCCCGGCTCTCTTTGGCATTCCCGAAGCGTCATGATCAGTGAATGTACAAAAGTAGGCGACAACAGGTATTTCATGGGTTCTTGCCAGCGCCGTTAGAGATACAGCCGTCATGGAATTCTGGCTCGGTCGTGAGACGTCATAAGGACCCTGTATCCAGAAATTGGTTGGGCTCAGATCTCGAAGCCATGTTTGCAAGCGATGGTGAACCTGTCTATCGATCTGCAGAATTGACGCTTGTTTGGCAGCCTCTGTTAGATCTTCAATCTGATTCTTCCATCGGGCAGTGAAGCTGGCTAGCTCTGCCTGAATCTCTCTGCGGTTGTATCTGTGATGTGCTTCTGGGCTCGGGAGAGCGTCCAGTTCTGAGGATGGAGGTCTAGTTCCATCACCGACCACTACATCATAGCATCGCCCCGCTGTTTCTTCAATCATGCTTGTGGCCGAGGGTGGCTGGGGTCTATCCAGTACGAAGATTTGTTGTTGCTCTAGCAGTTGTTGAAGCGACTCGCCGAGAAATAGTCTTTGCTCGTTCAGTTGGTATGGCAAACGATACAAGAGTTCCTTTTGACTCTGAATCACCATCTCTAAACACTCAGTGGTTCGGTGTCGAAAATCAAGGTTGACGTGACGTTCCATACGGCGTTCGATAGCCAGCATTCGTTCTTTCTTCGCAGTGAAAAGCCTATTGAATGCCCCGTCGTCGAAGCTGGTGAGGAAACGTTTCCAGCCAGACTTGGACCATTTGTTGAAGACCTCGGTGAAGAACTCAAAGACAATGACGTAAAGTTCCTGAATATATTGGCGCAGTGATGGAATGTTTCCATGCTCCATCATTTGACGGTTCCAGAAATTAATATCATGGCTCAGATCGTCGAGCGTATCGGCCACTCCTTCAGCGATCTTCTGGTGGTTGATGGTCGCTTGAGCGATGAGTGAGATGGACCCGGTTATTAAAGTGACGTACTTGTCGTCTTTGGGAACGATGGCGAGCAGTGAGCTATGGTCGTAGCAAGTCTGGCAGATGCTGTGAAATTTCGATTTGAGCTTGCCCAACTTGCGTTCATCACGATCCACCTGCCATGATGCTGAGGCTTTAGTGATCGTTGCGAAGAGATAATTGACGTCTGGTCGGTCGCGTCCCTCGAGTTCCATCTGCTGGTCTTTGGGGAGGTCATGTCGGAATTTGTCCCATGCCACATACAGCCTCCGACTCTGTTCAAACAGAACAACTTCTTCGTCTGGAACGCAGCCAATGGCCAGTTCCCTTCCCTCTAACAAAAGTTGATCCCATTCACTTCGCGAGGACTTCAATCGTTCTTGATTTCTGTCTAATGCCACTTTCGCCGCCAGGGCTCGACCGAGGCGTTCCTCCGGTGCGGTATTCACAACATCATCGCTGAACCTTCGAGTGATAGTCTTACTGGGCTCACCTTTCGTCAATCTATTCATGACAAATACGGCTTGATGGTTTGATGAGCGAAAAGCTGATGCCTTTTCTCTAAGATCATGTACCGGAGGCATTAATTGGGATTTTTCAGTGTTGTGGCTTGATATGTCTCGTTGAGACGTCATAGACTAAGCTTTACGTACCAATCAACGTACCGGAGGCATTATTTGCTAGCTGCTGACAGGGTCTAATCTATGCATACATCAAGTATTGACTCGTCCTATTTCTTGATCCCTGTCGCCCCCTCTTTCTTCAAGTTTCCGCAATCACGGGTTTCTTCTCAGCATAGCATCGCTATCACGGTAAGGAGGGTTGGGGAGTCGGGTTATTACACCTGCGATAGCCGTTTTCTTTCACCCCATACTCAGATAAAATAATAGACCAGCTATATGTATTCTAACTCTCTTGAACCTTCTGGTGCTGAGCTCCCCCTCTTGCTGACGTGTCCATTGAATCACACTGCATGATGGTGGGGTGGGCCTGTTCATCTACAGCCTGATTAATGACCATAATCATTGTCTACCCTCTCTGCCGCTCTGCTGCTGATACGCAAGAGCATCGGTCAAGCATTCACTAACTCTATTGATCTTTTTTTCTTTATTAAGGATATACTCAGTTTCTAGTATCACATTCAATCAAGAATGACATCAATGGTCAGGTCTAATACGGACGTCAAGGAAAAGTCTGTCAGTCCGGCTTCAGCAGTCTCAGATCCGCGCCCAATTGGTGGCCAACGCTCGCGACAATATCTTGCTGCCTCATACATTGAAGATCGCGATGCTAACTGGGACTTGGGCTTGGGCTATGATGCTTCCGAGAGAGAAACGATCCCTCGTAGGAGGATCAAGCGAGACCGTGTGATTGATCTGCCCAAGCTCCGACAACATAAGGACTTAGATGCAGAGTATTCACCTGCTGAGCCGGCCATTGTTTGGAACGCCAAAGTCTATCAGGTTCTAGCAGAACCTCGTGTTGGCGATATCCGCTTACACCGACCTGACCTGACCTTCGTCGATGTTCGGCCTATTGAGTTTTCTATTGGCCATTCTCCCACGAAGCCGACAGCTGAGACAGACGAGGATGCGTCAGAACCCGAGGCGTGGACAGGACCCGTCATAACCATCGAAACGTTTGTTGAGGCAGATATTGATCAGTCCAAGCTATCGAGAATGAAGAGGTACCCGCAAAGAGTGGGTTCGCCTTGTCTTGAGCTACTGAATCCAAAGCATGTCTCCTGGCGACATCTCGTGGTAGAATCCCCGTTCCTCGTTGAAGGCCTTAGTAACCTCGTCCAATATTATCCATCTTTCCATCAAATGTTGTTGGATGACTCAAAAAGGGGAGAGCTGAGGGTTGAGGAGCCTTTTGCTGTTCTATTCCACCATTTCGACGCCATCGCAGCCATGGCCAATGGACGTGCCAGAGCAACGGACGACAATACCAAGGGTGAAAGTGTGGGCCAAGAGAATCAACTCAAGGCACTCCACGCAAAGCACTTAATAGAGTTCCTGGAACCAATTTACTCCGGGTCCATCTTAACCTGTCAAAAGCACCTTTCCAACTCCGTCTCGCAGGTCGAGTTTGACATGATCTGGTATCCTCTCAGACCCGGGATAGATGTGTATGTACAAATTGAGGGATCAACTCATGCTGCAGTTGTGCAGAGCGTCAGGAGAACTGATGTCTCTGCGCCCAAAGTTTGGGGGGCTGGTAGTGACGGGCCGTGGCTGGTCGATCTCTGGCGGCTTGAGAGTGATGGCTCCAGACTCCGAAAAGGCCTTTTTTCTGTAATTTTAACCCCTTACTCTGGACTCCGAGATGTCACTAGTCTCCAGGTGTGTCCAGCCTCCATTTGGGATGTGTATGATGGTGGAGAGCGACGTGGAAGCATTTTACGTCGAAGTGCAACTTTCTTCAAGGCGCTTCAACGGGGCAATCTCCTCGTGGACTACAAGGGCCCGATCAAAGAAACCGCTCAATATGTAAAACAGGTGATTGCAGAGGAATTGTAAACATGTCACTAACACGTCTATAGTACACGGGAAAGGTCGTTATAGACCATCGGAGAGGGCGAGCGGAGTCGAACATCTACCGGTCGCTTCCCCTTCAGGTCCACGAGTATTCAGACCGGTTCAGGGAGTATGAAGGAATTCTTGTCAACAATGATAGTTCTTTCTACACCACACAAGATACTCAAAACCGTCCCGTGAACCAAAAGTCTAGACCAGCCAACAGCAATGACGCCGTGGTGGACCAGGAGCAGATGCAGGTATGGCTCAACGATGTACCCGAGTATCGTTCCCCGGATGCTATTGGCGCGGAGGCTGGTGGTTCCGTTGTTCAACAACTCACCGAGCATCAACTCCTTCTTCTATGCCCAGACGTTCTGGCGTATGGACTAAGACGCAAGCACTGGAGTAGGCTCATCTACTTCTCTTAAATACCCTCGCAACGACACTAATATTGTTCTAGTGCTGATCTCTCTCGACTACGTTCAAGAGTCCGTGCCATCAGATGAGAGTATCTCAAATCTGATTATTGCCCAGGATGAGTTGAAGACCATTCAGGCTCTCTCGAATCGCCAGAATAGTGAGATAAGGCACTGGTCGGCTGATTTCATTGAGGGGAAGGGATCGGGGCAAATCATACTGCTACATGGTATCTCCCCTTGAAAGAATATTATGTTAGCTACGCTCTTAACTAACAATCTCATCCTAGGGCCTCCTGGAGTCGGCAAAACTTATACTGTCGGTACGTCAACGGTGACTCTCCAGAATGAACACTCGCTAACGAAACGAAGAAGCTATTTCTGAATGGTTACACCGGCCACTTCTTGCTCTCACAGTGGCTGATATCGGCACTGTCGAGACGCTCGTTGAGGGCGAGCTTATGAAGTGGTTTGATCTTGCAGAAGCGTGGAACGCTGTGCTCCTCGTTGATGAAGCCGACATCTTCCTCGAACGGCGGCAAAACCGAGACCTCGCCCGAAACGGACTTGTATCAGGTAAGCTGCTGTTCAGAACTGTTCCTCACAGATACGAGGTAACAATCCATCCGCAGCCTTCCTCCGACGAATGGAATACTTCAAAGGCCTTCTATTCCTGACAACAAATCGCGTCGGACAGATCGATGACGCTTTCATCTCACGAGTCCACGTCGCAATCGGATATCAGGCCCTCGACGAAGAGACCAGGCGAAAGGTCTGGAGTGGCTTTTTCCGCAAGCTGGTGCGCGAACGCGCTGGCAAAGTACAGATTGCACCAGACGCGAAGAAATGGGTTCTTGATACCGCCGGCGAGACGAGCCTCAACGGGAGAGACATTCGCAATGCATTGCAGACAGCCATCACGCTGGCAGAATTCGAAAGCGAAGAGGACCCGGACTATGATGCTTCATTGGTGACAGTTGTCACTAAAGCCCATTTCCAGAAGGTGTTGGAGATGTGTAATCGGTTCCGCAGTTATGTCACAAGTATACGCAGGGAAGACGAGATGAAGCGTGCTCAAGGACGTGGAGATCGGAATGACTATGACAATGGGTTTGATAGCAGAATGTGCTAATTACTTTTCACTACCGCTTCAACACAATAGGCAAACATCGAGTGTATGCGAATAGAGACAGGGGATATGCGCCATCGTGAAGCTCTTTGGTCCCGAATGGTGAATGGGGCTGTGGGTCGTGGAGCAATCAAGTTGCAAAATTAGCGGCCGGGGTCCCATCAACAACCCGCAAAGCCGTCATCGTATAGGGGTCAGTACATCAGTTTGTGGCTATTGAAAGCACTGAAAACGCAAGTTCGAGTCTTGCTGACGGCAAACCTCTTCTTTTTGTTTCTCGTTACCTGAAATGGCTTCGCATCAACTCAGTGTTGACTTTTTGTGTTTGTCCAGAAATGCCCCAGCACGTCGGATCCGGGCAACAGCAAAATTAATTGTTATTGCCGATTGATGAGTGTTTGGCCGAGCTCGTATTGCGCATCTTGAACTTTGGTCAATTGGCCGCTTCTAATTTTTTCTCAACCCAGGCGTTTGTTGAATCGGAACGCCACTGCTTTTGGGGGTGCAGCTGTGAGAGAAATCATTTACTATCTCTCGATTCAGAACAATAAGTATTCTTAGTAAACCGGGGGGTGAAATGATTCACTATATCTCCAAGTATCACATCTAATCGACCCTTAAGTATAAAAGTCCCCTTATGGTGTCGGGTAAGTGATGATAATATTGGTGATCTGTTTGTAATTATGAGTTCTTGAACATAAATCTCAACGTGAAAGATTTACTTAAACTGAGACAAAATCGAGAAAAGAAACTTAATTTTTAATTAGGCTTTGTTCCTTCGAATAGATGATCCTCCACGATCATGCGGACATGAGATATGGATGATGGTGTTGCAGCAAAGCGACGTGTCAGCTGTACACCCAGTCGCCTCCAACAACCCTAATTTCGGAGACTCGAAACAAGTCAGCTAAGCGTAATTGGTTTAGTGGTAAAATTCTCCGTTGCCATTCGAGCAGCGTCGGGGAGCCCAGGGTTCGATTCCCTGATTACGCATTTCTTTTGCTGTTTCTACATCTTTTTGCCATTTGTTGTTTACGATTTAATCTACCCATGTTCAGTCGAGATGTTTTGAACTTTATTGACGACGCGTTGCAGAGTCTAAACTGTCGCGTGGTAGCTTACCCTACAAAAATAAACCGCGCTGTGGCTGCTGCGGCGCAGCTCTCTTGTGGCGCCGTTACCACAACGAGCTAGACCATTTGCAGATCTTACCTCACTTTAGTAATCGTGAACATGGATCGTATCAAGGACACTCTGTACGACTTCAGCCTCCCTTGATTCACCTCGTCATTTCAAACTCTCACACAACATTCCCCCTCATCACGCGCCAATTGAACGTCTCATCATTGCGCGCGCATGAATGCTTCCAATCGCTAGATCACGACAATCCGTCAGCATGGGCGGGCAACAGCCGGATCTGCTGCCTCGCTCCGAGCATGAGGATAAGCCCTCATCGTCAGCTCCAGCCTCGCGCTTCAACAGAGACAAGATCAGATGCCTCGACGGCTTGCGCGGAATCGCATGTCTTCTTGTCTTCAATTATCACTTCTTCTGGCCATGGACGCCGGCTATTATGTTAGGTTATGGCGCGTTCCCTCCGCGTGCGCCTGAGCCGTATTGGGGATTGCAGTCGTTGCCTATTATTTGCCTGTTGCATCGTGGACGTGCTATGGTTGCCATTTTCTTCGCCATCTCTGGTTATGTTATTTGTCGCCATATTCTTCGCTTGATCCATGAGCGCAAGCTTGATACTGCTTATCAGAAGCTTGCCTCATCTGTTTTCCGACGGGTCTTTCGCCTCTATATTCCTCCCACCATCAGCATGTTCCTTGTCGCTGTGCTAGCTCAAATCGGTGTATTCAAGTCCGAGTTCGCCATCTACAAGGGCCCTGACTCTCATTACATCAATGCGACAATTACTCATGCCGATTTGGCTGAGGGCAACTTCTGTGCTAATGGCACCGCTGTTAGAGGAGCGACAGGTATCGCGAATTACTTGGGAATAGAAACCACCGCGTATCTCCGCAACACTACCGGATATCCTGAAGGAAACACCACAGAATGGACAGGTATGCTTCTCTGTGTTAATCATACAACGCGATCGTACGGACCGTCTCAGCTCTACACTCTTGAATCCGAGTATGAGGCCCAGTTCCCTAAAAACGACACCAACTCCACCAAGCCTGCCAAGGACACCACTGGCATGGAGCGACTCGCAGCTCTGAGCTACCTGGATGACGAAGATGATCTGGATCTCACCTTCGGTAATGCCACCAACGCCACCAATCCACTGAACCTTACTTGGGTCCAGATGGGAGGCTCATGGGAGGAGCATCCCTTCATCCACCCGAACTTGACATACGCGATGAAGAACTTTACCAGATCCTACGCCGAGTGGGCCAACCCCTTCAACTTCGGCCACTACCATACACGCTATGATCCGCATACTTTCACAATCCCAATGGAATTCCGGGGCTCGATGGTCATCTACATCTTCCTCCTTGGTACAGCTGCGATCAAGGCCAAATGGCGAACGAGAATCGGCTGTTTCCTCTCTGCGTACAGTCTCTTCATCGGAAGATGGGACATGGCGACTTTCTTGGGCGGTATGTTGCTTTCAGAGCATGATGTTCGACGTTCGTCAGATCTGCCACCGTCGGCTGCTGGTGCGAAGGGTCGTGGAGGCGACTTCCAAAAAACAACAAAGGGAACGGCGCTTCGATGGGCTGGTATCGTCTTGGCGTTGTATTTCTTGTCGTATCCCGACTCTGGCGCCGAGTACACGCCCGGTTTCGCCTACCTTTCAACCTGGGTACCCAAGTACTACACGCCGCTGTCGGGATGGATGTTCTACGAGGCGATGGGCGCCGTGCTCCTTGTTGCGTGCATTCTGCGAAGTCCGGTGCTCGTCCGCCTGCTTGAAAGCCGTCTCCCGCAGTATCTCGGCAAGGTCAGCTTCTCACTGTATCTCGTCCACGGACCTGTGTTGCATAGCTTGGGCTTTTGGATCATGCCGAGACTGTTCGACAGCTTCGGGAAGACTGGCGGATACGCGATCGGTTGGGTTGTTCTGCTGGCCATCACGTTTTACTTGACGGATCTGTGGAATAAGAAGATTGATGTTTGGAGTGTGACGGTTGGGAGAAGAGTGGAGAAGATGCTTTCAGAGGACTGAGCTCGGGTGACGTTACTGTGAAGTTTGGTGGTAAACAAAAGAGGGGACGTTTGACGGGAATGACAGGACAATCGGGAGATTGACGGCGGTGACATGTAGAGTACTGCATTTATGCGTGTTGCATTATCTGGAGAATGCTTTCTTGGGTTTTATATTAGTTAAAAAAATGTGAATAACAAACAAACTTTTGAAGCATGTAACTTGGACGTGGATGGTGGAGCGGGCGCATGTTGCACGGCTTGAAGTTTCCAAGTCAATACAGGCACCGGTCTCGGCTGAAGCGCAAGAAAATTCTCAAGCTCGGCAGTTGAGCTTATCAGATCCGCCGTGGTTCTGAGGCTGTGGAATCGGGCGCCAACGGTCGTAGAGAACAGAGCACTTCTGCATGTCGTGCACCCGCACCATCGTGTAACAATCAAGCCCGGCTTTCGTTGCGGCATCATCGCAGAGAGACAATTGACATCATATGATGCAGTTGAGGCATTGCTTTTCTTTCTAGAATAGTCATTCTTGGCCCAAGTTCGAGATTCTCACGGTACGACATCGTTATTCTTACGTCACCCCCACTGATGGACCCAGCGATGTCGGCCCCGTCGATTTCTTATCAGATCGCAACGTCCTGACATCATCACCATCTCAGATTCTCGCTTCTTTCATCCACCAAAAGTTTCGCAAAAATGGCGTCCCAGCCCTCCCTCCTCGCCGCCACGGCCAAGGTACGATCCATCCAATCAATCGTGCAATGCGCTCGCTAACATTTGCAGCTTAATAATGGTCTCATCATTCCCCGCATCCAACTCGGTCTCTACATGATGTCCACCAAAGAAGCCACCGACGCAGTGCGCCAAGGCCTTCTCACCGGCTACCGCGGCTTCGACTGCGCCCAGATGTACCACAATGAGCGCCAAGCCGGTAAAGCCATCAGCGACTTTCTCGCCAGTAGTGAGAACACGGCGGGTTTGAAGCGTGAGGATATTTGGTACACGTCCAAGCTCGCCAACTGCGACGAATCATATGATGCTGTGCGACGATCTGTCAAGAAATCGGTTGAGGCTTCAGGCTTGGGATACATTGACCTGTTCCTCCTTCACAGCCCGTATGGTGGAAAGACAGCCAGACTTACGAGCTGGAAGGCGCTGGAGGATGCTGTTGATGCGGGTGAGATTCGTGCTGCTGGCGTGAGCAACTTTGGCTCCGCTCATGTAAGTTTCATGTCTCCTGCTGCGCGTTGAAGATACTGACGCTCTCAAGATCGAGGAACTCATGGCTTCCAACCCTCGCATTCCGCCAGTGATAAACCAGATCGAAGTTCACCCTTTCAACACCCAAGAAGGAATCCGCGCCACCTGTGCCAAACACAACATCGCCATCGAGGCCTACGCTCCTCTCGCTCGCGCCGAGCGCATGGATCACCCTGCCACTGTCAACATGGCCAAGAGGTACTCTGTCACACCTGCCCAAATATTTGTCAAGTATGGCTTCCAACCCGTACCGCGCTTTGTATGCTGACGTTGTCTAGGTGGGGGCTTCAACATGACTTCATCACTCTCCCCAAAAGTACCAAGCAGAAGCGTATGATCGAGAACGCAAGCGTTGATGGGTTTGAGATTTCGGAAGCTGATATGAAGGAGCTGGATGGCTTGGATGAGCATTTGGTCACAGACTGGTGAGTATTGGTAACCTATGAATCATTTGTTCTGAACACTGACGTCTAAACAGGGATCCAACCGACTGTCCCTGAGTCCTTAAATATGTCCACGGTTAGGTATTTATATAAAAAGAATTATTCATTTTGCAACTGAGCCGCACATCGGTGACCCAGAGAGGTTGAGAGAACCAGCTATTGAACTGGTTGATCTGAAGATCCACCGACTTGGCAAGACTGATTCCAACTGCCTACTGAGCAGGCTTCTCGTGTCACATCAGACAGAATGGATCCTGATACTGAAGTAAACAAATTAAGGGCATATTCATGGAGTATGCAAAAACCTCGGATTCAACTGAGGGGGGCCAAAGAAGACTTGCCAGGGTGCTCCCTAAATTCATCCTAAATTATCATAAGGATGGGCCCTAAAATATCCTAAACTCGCCTAAGATATCATAAACTTACCTAAACTTCCCTAAAATTGCCTAAGATTTGACCTAGGATTACTACATTTCTAGAGAGAATGCCTGGTAAGAGGGCACGACTTAGCTGATCGAACTTGAGGGGCTAAGAGCTGGCCTGAATCTTGACAGTGCAGCGAGCAGGCGTTCGCCTCCATGTTCGCGCCCTGTAAAATCGAGTTGGCCCGTGCCCACAAAATGTTTTGATCTGTGATGCCGTAGTGAAGCCAGCTCAATCTTAGCCCTACTACCAACTCCCTCCCATCAGCTCCCACGAGTCTCAATATCATCACCACACACTCGATTCCCCCCCTCACACATTCTCCTCCGCCACCTTTCCCATTTCCACCACAATATCATGCCGCCGCATTCCTTCACCAGTTCGTCGGGTATGATCTTCAGCGCGGAATGAAAGCCAACACGTTTCAAGAAGTGAATCTGCTTCTTGCACTTCACACAACAAGCACAACGGTCAGCATCTCCGCCGGTAAGTATCTCTCTTTCCTCGAAACCCGGGATATCTCGAAAGGAATAACCAAGATATTGATGTTCTGCTACTGACTGTTGAGAAAAGCGTACGTAAACGATTATTCTCGCCCCCCACCTTCTGGTGTAGACCTTGGCCGCAGAAGTGTTCAAGCTGACTCTTCGCCTAGCCAAAACAACTCACCACGTAGGTTTGAATCCAAACTGATAAGCCGTTGAAATGCTGGGTTCCTTACATAGCGATAGCATGGCCGGAAAAAAGAACTCCGTAAGTGATCAACCGCCCACTCCCAGTTCTGCATACATGCTCGAGAGTATCACCATATGTCAGTTGCTAACACCAGTCCAGAACCACTCCCGAAAGCAGGCCGCTGTAGGCAATATCACTCACCAGGTTCACCGAGAATATGCTGACAACATTTCAGAAGGCCAAGACAACCCCCGTCGCGGGTGCCGTAAGTACTTGTCCGTCACCTCTTCGGATTCTTGATACTGACCAGAATTACTTTTTATAGAAGCGCAAGGCCGTATGCTATCCCGAACAACCGACAGATTGGTGTTTTGGATGTTGCTGACACGCTCCAGTCCGAAATGACCGACGACGCGGCTGGCCCAGCCCTGGAAGAAGTCCTCTGTTAGCAATATCACTCATGCAGGTCGTTGACAATGTGCTGAAGGGACTCAAGAGCGAGACAGCCCCTACTCGGGGCCAGGTAAGTTCGCAAGGAATCCCTTCGCGGGATATCAAACGCTGACCACAATTGTTCCAATAGAGGCGCAAGGTCGTATGTTGAACAACCATCCAGTTCCAGCTATAGTGTCTCCAACATGCTACGATGACATCACGGCCGATGAGGCCACTCCTGCCCCTGGGGCAGAGAAGGTAAGAAAAAACATGTTCAATTGCATTGTTGCTTCGTTAACCAGTTTAAATAGCCAAATTCTGTTGCGAGCCACCGTTCCGACGCCTCTGGGGCTGCCGGTCCCCTTCTCAAGTTGGTCCATGGGGATGACTGCGGCCTATAAGGTTAAGCTTTAGGCTGCGAACACAGATAATGGATGAGAACACGATATCTTTTTTTCCCGCTCACTCGAAGGGCTTCCCACACCAAAGCGGTATGTAAGCAGCAATCCCAGACCTCTGAGTATTTCAACACTAACCATGCATAGCCCGAAGTTCAGCTCAGTACTCAGAGCTAGTCTCATCATTGGACTACCTCATACAGAGCGAGAACGCCAGTGTGGATAGATTGAGATTTCGGAGGATGATGTCAAGGAGCTGGAGGGTCTGGATGAGCTTTCAGTTACAGACTGGTTCGTATCCTCATGTTCGAAATTGCTTCAGTTAAAGACTAACAACTGTACAGGGACCCGACCGACGCACCCTGCGTTACCTTGAGCATAAATCCTTCCATATTTACATTTATACAGAAGCACTTTTTACAAGGGGCTAGTACTAGTGTTGTGATAACGAAATGGAAATTTCAGCTCTCTTTCTTTTTAGCCACAGGTCTTAAACTATGTGATGGAGGCCTTGAAAAAGTACGAAGAAACAAATGAAAAGACAACTGTTCGACTCTCAGATGTAGTCAAGAAACCGCAAGTATACGTAAAGAAGTCCCAGCCTGTCGAAGAACTCGTAATTCAAATCTGGATTCGCCTGGTACACATGTTGAACGTCACCAGATTTCGTGCGATGGCCAACCACTGCTAATAATACCCACCGAATGCAACCTGAGTTCTCTGCAAAAACACAACTGCGGCACACCCTGTCACCAATGCATCTTCTTGTTTGGAGTCAATGCCTATGGTGAAGAGCTTCTTCGAGGTGGTGGCGTGAGAAGAAATCGGGATCGCAACCGGAGAGACTGAGGCGACGGGAAGAGGCGATGAGGGGAGGCTACGAGAGGAGGCTGTCCAAGTATATCAGTAAGTCTTGGTACCATCTAGGTAATCTTTCCACCTACAGGGGCGACCAGGCCAGGCACGTCGGTGGTGATTCAAGACTGAATCGTGTCGGCGGCAAAGCACTAAACTGAAGGTCGGTTAGGATAACCTTACGCTTCTAAAAAGACAATTCTGGTAAGCATTAAGAACTTGTAAGAGTTGCGTGATAAGAACTTACCTTCCCCACTTTCTTGGAGGCTGCCTTGGTGTTCTGAAGTGTCGTTAGTATTATGGCGGAGGATCTGTTGGTTGAGGTTTCACACGGCGGTCTTCTTCTCCGGTTCCTTCTATCCCAGGGTTAGCAACCTAATCTGAAATCTCAGGTCTTTTCCGAGGTGGATATGAAGGGCGAGAGCAAGTACTTGCATACTTACGGGCGTGGTTGAAGTTATAGTGTTTTCAGACGGCTTTACTGGCCACAGCGATGTTGACCGTCGCGCTTGTTGCATATGTAACAGAGAATCTCTCTGAATCTGTTGGCGTTGTGCATGTCGCAGAGAAATGATCAATGTGGTGGGGATGATGCAGGAGGAGAGAAGAGAAGTGGATGGGGCCAGCCTCGGCAGCAGTAATAAAAAGATCCCGTGAGCACTGAGCAACTGGACATGTCAAATTCCAGCTTCAGGTGTGATGATGCACTTTCGAAATTCAACATGACAAAGCATGCTCTTCCAGCCTCGGCGGTGGAAAGAAGTTGGAAGCCATCTCAACTCTCGACCACAAAAGTTCTTAGCTAAGTTTATGGTAGTTTAGTAAGACTTAGGATAGTTTAGTACATTTTAGGATATTTTAGGACCCACACTTGATGTTGATTCTCTGTATTGCAAGAAAGGGTGCCCTTCCCTTCCCTCTATAGTCTATACCGCCCAGCTGGCCCGTGCCCCTAAACTGTTTTGATCGCCACTTTCCCTCTTCACCCACAACGTCTCGCCGCCGCAATCACTCATCCGTCAATACTTGCGCATCATATCTTGGCCAGGTGTAAGATTACAACGCGTTGAAGAAACTGAGCTTGCTTTCTGCAATACGCATAACAAACACAACGCTCACTGGCTCCGCCTGCGGCCTTGCGACAGCGGTCCCTTCTTCTCCCGCGGCCAAGGGCGTCACGCCCGCCATCAACAACGTGAGTAGCTGCATACCTGGCTTTAGAATGACGAAACTGACATCCTTGTAGTAAATTTCTGTTTTTCAGTGCGAATTGACCTGGTTTCACTCTTTTGAATTAATGCTGACATGTTTCAAGCGAGGCAAGCACCAGTACTGATACCACTACCGCATTTGACAACCCACATTAGGACTGACTCGAACTTTCTAGCCAAACATGAAGCCGGACGTGAATCAGACACTATGCCCAATATTCATGAACTTATTGCTAACCTTCTTCCAGTAGTCTCTTAGCCATACCATCTTGAGCAGTTTTCCAAAGACGCCCCTCACTCGATCAGGGTTCTCTGCCACACAAGTAAAGACAACGGCAGTACTGGCGGCGAATACAAGTCTCTCTCGCCACTCTTTGTCCAAAGAATACCGTCGAGGCAGAACAGTGGCCAGGGCACGAGATCTGAGTAAGATTCTTGAACCGAAACAGTCTTCTGTTCGGAAACTAATATTAATACAGATGAATGATCGCAACCGGGGCTCCGCCCCTGGTACAATGGAGAAACTGCAGGTAGCCTGATGACCAGTGAAATGCTGTGGGCTCAACAGGTCGTGTCGAAATCGCAATCAGTTTGCAAGCTGAAATGGGTTTAATGGACGAAACGGTCAAATTCATGGCTTCACAGGCCAACGCCATGTGTAAGTAACCTTTCCAGACTGAGTATTTCAACACTAACCACGCATAGCCCAAACCCCAGCTCAATAGTCGCGGCCAGTTCCAACACCGGAGTACGTCATGTGGAGCGCAACATATTGCAAGAACGGCCGAGTGACGTCGGGTGACTTGCAGTCAAGGATAAATATAAAACTTCAGTCTCAGTTGTGCGCAAAATCTAAGAGTGCCAGAGACTCAAAGTCGCTATGGAGAGTCTGTCTAAACTACGCCTTTTCTACTACCGTCTCGTCCGTGTCACTGTTTGCTTGTCTCTCCGCTGTCCCCAGCTGCCGGATTACCAACCAAGCTGGAAAGATCGCAGCCGCCCAAATGCCAAAGTTCATATACGTGCTTCCCACTGTTGCCATGATCGGAAGAGCATTAAGACCATAGCTCAGCGCCTGCCATGCCGACTCCGTGCCTCTCAACAATGCAGACAACCGCACCGTCTCCTGCGAATTATTCGAGATCTGACCAATGATGAAGAAGGCAAAGTTGTAGTTGAGCTGGAATCCAGTGACAAGGAAGACAAAAACACCGAACGCGGCACCAAAACCAGGATCACTCCAGTCGTAGATGGGTCCATCGCGCTTGAACTTGGTGACGTTGATGGTGAGCCAGATCCACCATCCTCCTTGGAGAGTCATGATGACAACGTAAGCATATCGGGCGCGCTTCTTGAGTGCAATTTGATTCTGATCAAGCCAGACACCTAGAAGATTTCCCGCAATGACCGCGACGATGCCAGACACGAACGAACCGAGAGCTCGAGCCCTCACGCTGAACCAAAGAGCGATGTAGGTGAAGAAGACCGACTCTGAGTAGACTCCTTGGCCGATCCAGAAGATTAGCAGCAGGAATTCCTTCTTGAGGAATGTTCGGGTGGTGGCCTTGAATTCTTTCCAAGGATGGTCGAGGATGCTCATATCGACCTTCTTCCCGTCTGCGCGCTGGACTTGGGAGGGTTTGTTGAGAAGGAAGG
The DNA here is from genome assembly GCA_013186845.1 of Fusarium sterilihyphosum. Lineage (NCBI taxonomy): Eukaryota > Fungi > Ascomycota > Sordariomycetes > Hypocreales > Nectriaceae > Fusarium > Fusarium sterilihyphosum. The sequence continues at coordinate 27,454 of JAAOAU010000135.1, forward strand.
CGACAAACGGCCCCAGGCATTGCAGAGCGATGAAGATGAGATAGACCTTGTACGAGACCTTGCCCGCCTCGCTCCGATCAGCGTTGAGACCAAGGTTAATCGCGCCGCCCAAAATCTGTCCCAATCTTGTGAATGAGAGCCAGTACGCCACCAACCGTCCCCGATTTCTGGGTTCCGGATATCCAATCGCGATCGCCGCCTCAGCCGCCCAAAAAATACCGGCCGAAACACCACAGCACGCGGCGCCAAAGATGACAAGCCACTCAACACCGTAACGGTTGTTCAGGTAGAGACCCGCGCTGTAGGGAGCAAAGCCGATGGTTCCGATGACAAGAGCGCCTTTGATCCCAACATATTTAACGATACCGCTGGTGAACCAGCATGAGATGATCATGAGGCAGAAGGTGAGCGCGTTGCCGGTGTTGACGAGGTAAGGCTTCTGCGCGCCGCCTGCACCGAGCGAGTTCATTGCACCCCAGAGACCGGGAGCGGCGAAACTGCAAAGGCCGAGGATTGTTGCATTGTAAATTGGAGAGCAATTCCATTTCGCTGCTCAACATTAGCATAAGCATCGAGGTAGATATTGGTGAACTCACGCTTGATCGGAGCCTCATTGAGCGCCTCAGCATTTGAGGCATCAGGCGTGTGCTTTTCCTCTGATTCCGACATTTTGGTGAAGGTTCCAAGTGCCGGGAAACTCAAGAGATTTGCCGAATGTTGTGCGACTTGAATGCAGCTGAAGAGGAGATGAAAACTGATATTGAAGAGCGGCGAAGCTTCAAGATAAAGTAGTCGGGATAAAAGAATGACACCACTCAACCCCAGCAATGATGACAGGGACCAAGATAGACTATGTAAATCAACCCCTCGATCGGTGATGGTGGTTGTTTCGATCAAGTTAGATCGCCGAGCATTGATAAGGGTGCATGCGGTTGCGTGATATCCGTCTCCGGCTTCGTCATCGGCCCTTGGCTGTACCACGAATTGTGAATCCGCAAATTCGGCCGGTGTTCAATGTTTGACAGAGCCAGTATAATTTACTTCGGTTCATTTAGATCGATATTAATAGCCATCTATTTACGATAGTTTGTATCAAGTAACGCAACGTTGCCTAGAGCTTTCTTCAAAGGAGATTGACAGTTGTTACACAAACCCAACACTTTACCCAAGGATACCATAAACTTATGCCTAATCTTGCCATGCCACAATGAGGTCGATATTTTAACTCAGCCCATTTTGGTCTCATGCTACTATTCTTAGGTTGTCGTACAATATTGAGGTCTTTCACAGGCGAGAAAGGCTCAGTGGGTTCGATTTGAATCAATCTCCGCCGGCCTCCCTCTCATGCGCTACATCGCGCCATCTTCGCCAATCCTCCTCTACTGCCACTTCCCCGATCTTCTCCTCGTGCAAGGCCGCAAATCTGCCCCCCAGCGCTTGCAATTTGACCACCGTTGCGCTTCCGAAATTCGGCTCGAGATCAAGGGCTTTAGATTGTTCTGGTAAGGTTTTCGATCGAATGTGGGACATCTTCCCAACGTGGTCTTTCCAAACCTAAGCTTTCGATCCGGTCAAGCAGCCAGGAGTTATACTTCCTCCGAGACAAAGGTGTAGTTCTATGTCTATCAATGCTATCCCACGTATGTTCCGGCCCGACACAGAGCGGGCAAATAAAGAATCCCGCCAATAACGCTGAGACAGGTCGACCAAGCAACTCCCAAAACCTGGACCACTGGGGAGCAGAACCCACTACAAAATCGGACCCAACCACGTGCTTTCCAGAGCAGCAAGTGCAATAACCGTCCTCCAGATTCTTGATGACATCTGGAACCGTAAGCGCCACATAGAGAAACTTAGTCTTTGACGCGAGCAAAGCCGTGGGAAAGGCGCAGAGCGAACCGAAGCTGGGGGATGGAAAGTAGAAGGGGTTGGGGCAGGACGAGTCCAGGACGGGATGGTGCAATTTGTCGGGATGTGCCAAGTAGAAGCGATACATTTCGATGTCTTCGTGTTGCTTGATGTTACCGAAGGGCGACCAGCGTTGATACCTCTTGCAGACAAGTTCGTCGCCTCGCGTGCTTGTCTTGGGTCGCACGAGAGAATACCGGTGATTCTCTGGAGAGCATTTTGAGAAGTCGATAATCATGTACCAGATCTCAAGTGGCAGTCGTCTACCTCCTTGAGAGGCGATGACCGCCGGCGAGTAAGACACCATGCTTTCGACATAGGCGGGTCCTAAGAGTGTCCTGTTGAGAAGCATGAGCGGCCGCCACTTCAGCAAATCACCGATTTCTTCTGGCACGACCGATCTCATTATGATGTTGTTATAGGGATTTACTCGAGCACAGGAGTGAATATTTGGGACGGTGTTGCGTTGCAAGAGGTGAGTCGTACAGAATGTCACAGCAATGGTGTAATTTAAATATCTTTACTTGTATTATGTGACTTTGTGGTCCAAACTCTCTCATCAAAGTTTCGCGCAGATATGCTTTCAGAGACAAGTGAGGCCACCATAAACATCCTCAACTGGATACTTTTCATCGTATGCAGACGACCAAGGATTACACGCGCGGCGTGATACCTATCGAGTCAAAGTGGTCAGGGGAGTTAGCAATGTATGTTTATAAAAAAGAAGATAGGAGGAGTTGGGAGCGAAGAAGATGCGGCTCGAGAAATACAGAAGCAATCTGGTTTTCGTGCTAGCCAAAGACAGATTGCTCTAATCTTGGGCCTAAGAGTAAGGTTGGTCATGGAGCTGCAGCGGATTGGCTGGACGCAGAATTTCCATACCTAGGAAGTTTAAAATTGTAAGACGTGCACTCTATGTAGCTTTTTTCTCTTATCTTGTTGCATAGTTTGACTGGCCATGGTAGGCTCAGAAGATGGAATGCCTGAACTTAGTGTCCAGTCCATAAAGTTTGGCAACTCGTGAGTGCCTTTTCGTGCTGGAGACTCTACACTGGATATCGGTACCATGGTGTTTTGGGCGGTACTTCCGATTGATGCAGAGGGCTACAAGAGGGAATCAAATCAACAGAGATAAATTGGTCATACCTACATACGACAAGTATAACCACTGAGCGCAGCGAGGGTTATAAGAGTCACCTGACGGGAGCTCGAAGGCTACCAATTCCAGCCAAAAGTTACAGAGTGTTCAATGCAATATCTAGAAAAGAGCATATGGCAAGACCTTATCCGGGATACAGTCCGCGAGCTTCAATACTATTCCTGATACTCTGGCAAAACGACAACGAAGCATCCTCTAGGGTATGGCACAACGATCAGCAGGATAAAAACAGTCAAAACAAGCAACTCCTCTAAAGTCACCTTACCCTACTACCCATCCAGTTACCCTCCAGTACGGCCCGTTTAAACAAGCTTAAACCCATCTCCCCCATCCCAACAAAATACCTGATCTCTGGGGTGCAGTGCGGGTAAACTCGCCGTCAGACCGGAATGCTGTGATTGAGGTCAACGACGGTTTCTGGGGTACAGTTGAAGACCCCCGAACAATTCACGCAAACTTATTATTCATATTAGTCAACGAGGTGAAGAACCCCACAGATTAGCGATTGATGGCGGAGATGAGGGCGTCGTGGAGAAAATTTGATGCAGACTTTTATGAGGCTGACTCGATGTATAAAAGAGCTTTTCACCCCAGAGTTTTTCGGTGGAGATCGCTGCAAGCCAAGACGGCAGTTAGCTCGACCAAGACAGACAACGTCTCTCACATTATCTCTGAATGGAGAGAACATGTTTTTCGCTCATGAGAAACAGAGTTTGGGGCCCCGGAGTAATCTCGTTGTCCGGGTCGGTCGAGATTTGATCTCGACGCGTAGAGAGTTATTGTTAGGATATCATAACGTGATGATATCCACACGCGCCTTTTCGGCGACGGAGCCTCACGGGACTTCTCACCAATGACACGTTTCATGCACGTAAAAATAACATCAAGGGTCTCATGTCATACAGACCCACAACCGGCAGATTCTTTCCACCACCTTACGACTTTGGGTCAAGCGTCTTCCTTTTGGAAGCTTTTTATGGGTTTTTCGTACGCCACTCCGAGCGCGGCTCGCAAACTCCCTTCGGGCCTTTTCTCTCAGAAGCTGGATTTCTCACCAGGAACGATGGAGTTTCTGAGATCAGATGGTACAAGGGACCGTTGACACCGGTGTCGGCATGACATGAATGAATTACGAGTTTAAATGGAATAAAAACCTGGAGAAAGGTGCTGTTATCTAATCGTCACGTTGACCGCGACATGGTGCCGGGTCCGATCTTTCGGAGGTGGATACCCCGGATACACCGAGCATGCGCCATGGCACGCCCTGCGCCGTTTTTCCCGTCTCAAAGCTCTTCTAGCCGGTTGTTTTCGTTCCTCTTAAATAAATTTGTCCTGTCTCACTTCCCCCGAAGGCCTTGCCTCATCTCTTGTCATCCCTCTCCATCGTTCGTCGGTTACCTATTCCGTAGATTTCTCGACTCTTCTACATTGTGTTCGCAGCCTAAAGCTTAACCTTATAGGCCGCAGTCATTCTAAGTCTACACTGACCGTTCCTTGGTCATATGAGTAGCCACTCTCCCACCCATCCTCCCACCGAACATACTCCTCTACTCACCCACGACACAATGGCTACCACCTCACCCAAGGCCAAGTCCTCAAAACCCGCCAACATGATGGATGATCCTGAGACAGCGGATGACATTCAAGTCTCCCAGCAGAAGCAGCTCGCTACCCAAGGAAATGCTCACTTCCACCGCCTGGGATGGAAGCGTCTCGCTGTCGTCACAATCGTCGAGGCTATTGCCCTCGGCGCCCTTAGTCTTCCTTCAGCCTATCATACGCTGGGCATGTTCCCCGGTGTCTTCCTCACAATCACTCTTGGTCTCGTCTCCATCTTCACCAGCTACATCGTCGGCCAGGTCAAGCTGAAATTCCCCCACGTGGCGCACTATGCTGATGCAGGACGCCTTCTTCTCGGTCGCTTTGGCTACGAGATCTTCGGTGCTGCCCTCGTTCTCGAGCTTGTTATGGTTGTTGGTTCGCATGCTTTGACTGGTAGCATTGCGCTCATCGACATCAACGGTGGACACGTCTGCTCCATCGTCTTCTCTGCTGTTTCGGCTATTATCCTTCTCATCCTCGCCATCCCTCCATCTTTCACCGAAGTCGCCATTCTTGGATACATCGATTTCGTGTCTATCGTTGCTGCCATTGGCATCACCGTCATTGCTACCGGTATTCAGGCTAGCGATTCAGCTGGTGGACTCTCTGGCGTTGAGTGGTCTGCCTGGCCCAAGGAGGACCTCAACTTCGCCGAGGCATTCGTCGCTGTCAGTAACATCATCTTTGCCTTCAGTTTCGCAATTGGTCAATTCTCGTTCATGGACGAGATGCACACACCGACAGATTATATGAAGTCCATCTATGCCTCGTGCTTCATCCAAATTGCGATCTACACTCTGACTGGAGCCCTTTGCTATGCTTTTATCGGCCCCTCGGTGCAATCACCCGCGCTTCTCTCCGCGGGACCACTTATTTCCAAGATCGCTTTTGGAGTCGCGCTGCCCGTCATCTTTATCTCCGGTTCGATCAATTCTACCGTTGCCCTCCGATATCTTCATGGCCGTATGTTCAAGGACTCAATCCTACGATATGTCAACACCCCCATGGGTTGGGTCAGCTGGATCACCCTTGTGACCATCTTCACCGTCATCGCTTGGGTCATCGCTGAGGCTATCCCCATTTTCTCTGACTTGCTCTCTCTGGCCTCGGCTCTCTTCGTCTCTGGATTCTCTTTCTGGATTCCTGGTGTCATGTGGTTCGTCTTGCTCTGCGAGGGCAAGTGGTTTTCCAAGAAGAACATGTTTATGAGCCTGGGAAGCATCCTGGCCTTTATCATCGGAATTGTTACTCTTGGTGCTGGCACATATGCCACCATCAAGGATATCGTAAGTTGCCTCTACCATAGGATTTCTACTCAACAGTCTAACATTTTACCAGATCGACATTACTTCCGATGGCTCTGCTCATGCTCCTTTCACTTGCCGATCAAGCTAAACTGACTCGCTGTGACGATAGATGTTCAAAAGCGATATGCATTTAGATAAATGATGTACATTAATACACTCTCGATTCTTGGTTATATAATCATCCAATAATTCATATATATACAACGCATTCATTACCTGTAGCCATCTTTGTGATCAATTGTCTCATGACCAAAGAAAAAATATCGCCGCGTAGCCCACCCAACAGCAAATACAATTTGGTTCCCGACGTAAGACATAAAACACTAACGAACCTTACGAAAAAGGGACGAAGTTCTGAAACATATCACCGACCTAAACAGTAAAAAATATGAATAAAAAAAAAAACGCAACATCATTACATACCACGCGCAACCATTACCATATACATCATTAACGAGCTGAAGGATATAGCCACTCTTGGAAGCTTGACCTGCGGCGAACAGGTGATCCAGTTGAACCTTCGCTTCCAACACTGGCCCGACGATCGTTACTATTTCGTCGGACCCAGGTGTTGGTCCAGTCGGATCCGGTCGCAGGAGTCGTAGTGGTCATTACTCTCTGCTTATAGGCTTTTCATTCAACTTATCAGTAGTGACCAAAATGAAAGGAATTCAGAGGCGAGCACATACACGACGAATCGTTCCTGTTAGGGTCCTCTAGAACAGCCTGGAGCTTGGCCTTGGCTTTCTCCGCAAGGGTTTGAGGTGCCATATTGACTTATTTTTAGTTCAGTTTATTATCCTGAAAGATTTTGAGGGTTTAGAATGTTGAAAAGATAGGAAACACAAATGGAATAAAGGAGAAACGACCTCGCAATCACAAAAGAGGGGAAACGGGTTCTTATGTTACAGCAAGCACACGACCTCGTGACCAACCGTCATATTGAGGACATGATACAGATTGTTTGTCAGCTCTCCATTAGAGCACATTGCGAATTGCCTATTCCGGTATAAGATAAACTATCACCAACTGTTTTGCTGTGCCATCAACGTCAGAAACGCGGGGTAGCTCAACACCAACCAATTATCCAACGACTGATGTTGCGTTGGTTCAAACGTTGTCACCCTCCTTTGCAACATGGATCCGACGATTGGTTGCTAAAATGATTTGTAATAAGGAGTGTTTGGATTCGGCTCGGCAGTGTCGAGTATGGGGTGATTGTCTGGATGTTCCTGCTTAGGTAGGCAGGGGGAGGCAAGAAATTTTGAGATCTTTATCCTAATTGATGAGAAAACTTGCCATTTGGTCTGAGCTTAGGGAAGTATAGTATTCTCTTGTAAAATCTTATGTTCTCTTGCTCCTCGAGGTTAGGTTGAACCCAGTATCGCGTGTTGAGCTTGGCAAGGGCTGCTAGATTATGTTAGCTTTCAGAAGAAGCCAGATGGAAGTGGGCTGTATCGTACTCAATTTATTGGACTTCGTCATGCCTAAATCGACGCCGATCAAGTAAAGAATGGACTCTGCTTCCATAAATATCCACCCTGTAGGCGTCGCACATAAGGTCCTGCATAAAGTTTCGAGCATTGTCACCTTCCTTAGTCGAGTTGGGAAGCTTGGGCTTGCAAACGACAATCATCTGTCCCCTTAATTCCATAGACTCCTCACAGTACTGCCGACGGGTAGTTTCATACTCGCATATGTATGGGTTTCCCACCATGTTTACCGCGAGCAAAAAGAAAAAGACCTGTCCCTTCTTGGCGTCTGTTGCATCATGTAGTGATGTCGGAAGTCTTTCTCCGTTTCTCCCGAACGCTGACGCAGCGTAGTGAGAGAACACGCTGTATGGCAACTTTTTGATAAACCACGGGACAATTTCGGGGCCAAAGGTGAAACAGTCCATCAGGCGATGGTACAGAGCGTTCATTCGGAACACGATGTCAGGTCGGCTGGAAAACAGCGGATGTGGAAGCTTCCTCTTCTTCCAGAGCGCGAAGTTCTCGTCGGAAAGTCCATCTTTAGAAAGCAACGAGTACATGTGAGCCTCAATGAAAGCGCCGTTATCTGTGTCGCCGAATATTCGTTCCAGTGATTCCGCTGTCAACAGCAGTGTGCTTGTCTGCCGCTCCTTTCTCATGACAGGTGAAGCTAGACACAGACTGTCAAAATTTTCATAGCAGTCAAGATAGGTTATAATAATTTCTCGTATTTCGGAAACGAGGTGTTGGAAAGGGTCCCCGACGCCCTGAGACACGGGTGCGCCCTGGGACATGATGGGCTTTTGATATTGCGAGCTTAAAAATGAAGAGTTTGGAGGAAGGAATTTTCACACACTGGACTTAATTATACTTGTGTGATCAAGAACTTTATATCGTGGCAAATATCTGTACGCCAATTACAAGTCTATGCCGCCTGAAGTTAAAACCCATGGCTTGCCAAAGTTAACTCACTCACCAAAGTCAAATTGATGCTCTGCGGGTTCGGGGCAGACAATTTCGTAAAGTCCAACATTCAGATGCGTAGCTCTAGATTGTAGGTTATACCTGATAGGGTCTTAAATATGTGACTGGTAGTGCAAATACATTAAACGAATCTTGGGCCCAAGCAAGACTATCATTAAACAAAGACCTAATCTTCTTCTCCCTTCTCCTCTGCTGCCTGATCCAATCCGTGCTCAAGCATCCCGACGGCCTCCGCTGACTGTTGCCACTCTAGGGACTCTTCCCCCATCCATTTTCTCAAATCTTCTTCTTGCTGCACTTTAAGTTGAATTTCCATGGCCAGCCACCATACGAACCACTGGGCAATTGTATTTCCTCCGCTAAACAACCTTTGATTACTGTAAAATATTGTCGGATTGGTAGGACCAGAGAGCGCTAAAACATCCATCATATCGACAAGAATAAGAAAGGCCGTTACATGGCCATGCTCGCTTGCGGTCAAGGGATATACCTTTGGATATCTTTCCCCATACTTTCCGTACGCCTTAACGATGTAGTGGGCGAGATCTTGATCTATGTGTCGTTCGACAAATGCACGGACAATTTCAGGACCTAGGCTCAAGTAGTCTCCTAAACGTCCATGAAGTGCATCAATCTCGTAAACTATTTCAGGTCTTGTCGAAATCAAGGGATCGGCGAGTTTCAATTGGTAAATGTCCCCGCTGTTGTAGTCCCTCCAATCTTGTTTCGATAAGTGGCCGTTAGAAAGACGACAGCGCAAATGAGCAAGGCGAACATGCCAGCCATAATTGTGCCGGCGATCAAATTTGCTAAGGATAGAATCCGAGCAAATTGTCAACTTGTTGGTATGCCGCTCGTGATTCATTACCACCGAAGCTTCACAAAGTCTGTCGTAGCATACGTCGAGATCAAGGCTTGTTATGATCTTTTCTCGAACAATGGAATGGAAGCGAAAAAAGGGGTCTTTGGCAGAAATGCCCTTCATGGTGGTGGTGGAGGGTGCCATCTGGGACTGAGCAGAAGCAAGGCTAAAATGTAAAGAATCAAGTTCGACGTGAATTCTCAACGATAAGAGAGCTATTTATAAATGGTCTCGAACTTACCTTCATACATGACAGTATTCTCAAAGTGTGGTCGGAAGGTTTGATGAGGCAGGCATTGCTAGGGCCGGGAAAGCTTCTATTGACAGGGCATTTGTATATTCCCAAAGCCTGGACTTGTCTTTGACCACTCATGCCAAACCTTGCATGTGAACCTTGAGATACAGAAAGCCCTAACCAAGTAAAGATTATACCTAGTGTTCTATTGAGATTAAACCTTGAAGAAGTGATTTTATACCTTTACTAATTCCATTACATAGGCTCCACGCATGAATTTAATCCCAGAGCATATTTAGCTTTGAGAGCTCCAAATTCTAAGCCATCTTGAGTGGCTCCAGGTTGGACCAACACCGGTACACCATTGGAACAAGATCCATGGATAAGATACCGGGGTCATGATAGTTTATATCTAGTCCCCCTCTATATTAACTTCCCCTTTCTGGCCATAAAGTTACCCAGTCTCCAATCTTCTGGACGTTGCTTTGGAAGGGAATAGTGAACTTCAAGAAACATTCTGAATAGATAGTAATTTCAGAGATTTTCAGGTTCATCATGGCCTTTGATTTTTATGTTCTTAACATCTGAATTATCTGAAAACATTTCAGGGCATTGCTACTGTGTTAGAATCTTGACTTGGAACTGTTTAAGCCAAAACATTAGGCTTACTTGGGTAAAACTAGCACTGAATAAACACCATTTCTTCTGCCTCCCTCTGCTCCTCTTCCCCGTTATCACCACAATCATCACCATCGTCTTCTTCTTCTTCTTCTTCTTCTTCTTCTTCTTCTTCTTCTTCTTCTTCTTCTTCTTCTTCTTCTTCTTCTTCTTCGGATTCCTCGCCAAAAGCTTGGTATGGACATTCCGATAAACAGCAATTAACAAATCTTGCATAGCGCTCTTCTTTTATCGATGGTTCTTTCAGAGGCTCTCTCAGGCTTGTCACGAAGGCTGTTGGACATTGGTCCATCGCCTCAATGGCGAGGAGAAGAAGAAAGATCCAAGATCGCTTCCAAGACTTAGTCGGAGGCATCGCATTGGGAATATGTTCCCCGTGCTCTCCGAAACATTCGACGAGATATTTGCTGAAGTGTCCACGGTGGGCATCGGGATATTTATCCCTATAGAGAGGCACCAATGCAGGACCCAATGCAAAGCAGTTGAGCATGCCTTGGTACCTGTCATACATCTCGAAGATCAAATGTTGCTGTGGTGACAACAGCGGATCTCTGAAGTAGAGATTTGGCATTCCATATACATCCCTTCCTTCATCCTGTGGAATAGGATCCCCAATCTTCGGATATCGCACAAGAAACAAGACTCGTCGAAGCGTCTCAGAGCCAAGCTCCTTTCTAAGGGTGTCCCAAGCTCGTAGTAATTTGCTCGTCTGCAGTTGGCGCAAGAAAACGGGGGATGCTCGATACAGGAACCAGAAATCATGTTCGACATCTAAATTCGATATCATCATTTCCCGAATCTCTTCCGGTAGGCGTCCGAAGGGATCCATTTTGAGGATTCGAGGTTGGTCTTATGGTATGAATAGTTGATAGAGCTTGGTAATGTAAGGTATTTCTGAGAGTGGAAATTGCCGGTCGAGTTGTTGTTGGGGGCGGGGGGCGGAGTTCTTTTATACCCACTTGCCAGCCGATTGTTGCCTGCAGAGCGTACTTAAAGACTTTACTTTGTACTACGTTCTGTCTGCTGATTTAAGCTCTCAGCCACAATTCTCATCTGCAAGTACTACTCACATTTGCAAAGGTGATCGGTGGTGTTTTTAGTGCGTTATCGAACTCTCTGTTGAGAGCCACAGTAAGCTTGAACCACGAAATTGGAGTGGGCTCGGGCGACCAGAGTGAGCTTTGTGTTGGAGGTGCCTCAGGCACCTACCTCGTATATCAGCCGGACCACCCGGCCTGAGACCTTAGTTAGCCACAGCCAACACACACACATCCCTCTTAACACTTTAGCCTAGGCAGTGGTAAGCTGGGGCGGCCTGGGGAAGCTTTGGCCCAGGCAGTGGTAGGCTGGCTCTGGCATAGCGCTTTAAGCTCAGGAGGACTTTGTCATACAAGTTCTTGTGGGGACTAGAACGTTAACGCGAAGTGTTTGAACCTCTCTGAAAGGTTGTTCATGGACCCCTCAAATCACGGAACAGGAGGAAAGAAAACCCGGGACCTTAATCCTAGGTAAAAAAAGACTTAGGTAACTCGAACCTAAGTTTAGGGCACTCTTTACCAAGTTTATTTTAGTACCTTCTTCTAAAGTCTTATATTTGCTTGCTCCCTAAGGGCTGGGCAAAATGCTTTGCCATATAGAGATTGGCTAATTCATGCACCTAGAGGCGTAGAAGACTTGGAAATTCAGTTGCTGATGATCTTAGAATTGGGATATTTTGAGTTTAGGTTGGATATGAAGCTTTATATTAACTTAAAACTACCTAAATAACTGATTGACTTTGGTATGCTCTTACCAATCTTTATCACCAGTGCCATTATGTGTCAAGAGATAACAGATAAGCAGGGCCCTATGAGCTCTATCGTGTGACAAAGGCGCTGTCCTGCTTTAGCCACGTTTTAACATCCTTAATGTGCGGATGGATGCTTCTAGCGAGCTGCATGTCCACGTTATAGCCATCTTCCTTAAACCAATCCAACATGAGACCGACTTCCTTGACCCCTGCCTTGAGTGCCTTGCCTAACAGTCCCACCGTCGTGCCGACGCCGTTGCCTGTCACGCTCCTGAACCTATGGTCCAGTTCCTCGAAAGTAAGCTCCTCTCCGGCCAGCCCTATAGCTTTCTTATCAAATCGATCAGGATCAGCAAACGCCTCAGCGGCAAAGACGCCAATATCCGAAGTAGCGATCCACTGTAATGGCTTATCCTTCATGGCAATGCGGAGGCTCGTCATGAATACCTTGGACTGGAAGTCTGGGGAGATATTATCTAAGAATATAACAGGGCGTAGGATTGTCCATCCCATAGCAGACTTCTTGTTTTCGACACTGTCGCGGAGAAATTGCTCGATCTGATGCTTCGATTTGAAATGCGGGATTGGCGTTGGGTTAGTCCAGGACCGCTCGTTGCCACCTCGATCGACACTGCTGTAGACGAAATGCTTCACATCGTTCTTGATGGACTCTTCGATGAGTGCTTTGCCTTGGCGTATTTCTCCCTCGAAAGTAGTTCCCTTGGTGACAGCGGCTTGAACTGAATAGACAACCCAGATGGGGCCAGAGGAAACCTTTTTCGCAGCTCGAAAAAGGGAGGGTACGTCGTCAAGGTTTCCCTCGACGAGTTTGACGGCTGATGACTTCCTGGCCAAACGTAGGGCTGAGGGCGATTGTGCATTTCGGGTAACCGCGAGAATTGTGAATTCTTTAGAGAAACGAGAGAGGACAGCTTCCACGACACTGCCACCTTGTTTTCCGGTGGCACCAGTGACTAAAAGACTGCGGGGCATGATTCTGATAATTAAAGGTAAATGAATTGAGATATGCGAGATAGTTTGTGAGTGAGACAACAAATAGCGAGGATCTGTGATTGTATTTGAATGAGAGTGATACCAATGCTTGAGCAGAAAATTTTGATCAAAAGCAAACCTTTCACCAGATCGCGTGTCGCACATAGGTTCCTCCGGTTTTGTCAGCACGCAACAAACGGTGTTACAGCAACACCGAAAGACCGGCCACTTCAGTTGATAGATCTTTCGAGTGAACTGACTCCCCTCGGACAAAATTCCAGCATCAGGCCGATATCTACCCAAATGGCTAGCACTGAATTTGTCAGCGATCTAATTACCTCCCTTTTTCTCCTTATTGCGGAAGGTGGACAACTTCCTTCGACTGGGACTAGCCTCAGTCATTTCTAGAATACGATTGTATGCTCTTTTCTCTGAGTACGCTCGTCAAGAGAGGCGGGTACAAATAGGAAGTTGTTCTTCCATTCAAGAGAGGACCTCGCCCTGATCATTGAAGCGAAAGATTACTTGTCGCTCCAACCTCGCCACTCTCTTTTGGCGTTCTTAATCCACTCTCTACAAGCATGTTGATTTCTGCCTTTTTCGTCATCGCTAGCAGCATTGGGGCGGCCGCAGCGACTGAGGCTCCAACCCTGACGTACCTCTTCCGCATGAACCTTACCCTTAGTGCAACCATCAATACTGGTCCAGGTCCAGTAGGAACCAGACTAGCCATACCCATCACTGGCGGAACATTATCCGGTCCCAAGGGCGAAGGTAGAATAAAACTGAAAAGAAACGAAGAATAAGCTTGACCTGACTATTCACAGGAAAGATCCTAGCCGTCGGTGCCGATTTCGGTGCAATCGATGCTTTGGGGATCTTCAACGTCGATGCACACTCTGTGGTACAGATGGATGATGGTTCCTACGTTTACAGTCATTCCGCTGGTCCTTTGATCTCGGGAACTACTGCTTTGGACAGAGTCAAATTTGAGGCTGGAAGCAGCAAGTACTCTTGGCTGAACGAGATTCTCGCTGTGGCTGTGACTGATTTCCCTGGCCCTTGGGTATCCCTTGATGTTTGGCAATTGAACCCTCCTAGTGCATAATGGATTACAGCTCGTTTTGGATCACATCCAAAGTTAGATATGAGGTCTGCTTTCGTTCAATAAAACATTTTATTTCGAAATAGCTGTATGTAGTATTCAGATTGACTAAATTAAATAAAATATTTCTTTATGAAACGCTGTTCTTTTACATATGCATTAAAATTTTCCTTTGACGTGAGCTGGATTTTATCAAGTAAAAAACTAATATCAGGAACTTTGTGAGTAATTAAGACAGTGAATGAAGGAATGGTTTAGTGAAGCTGTGCCGAGTTCGATGTCTTCTCCATAAAGGGGCATGGTCCTGTGGGTCCATCGGATGGATCGCGGCCCGCCGGTTTTATGCTCAAGACCGGCCGGTCCAACTACGGCCCAGCGATAATACCGCTCAGACCGGTCTCACCAGGCCTCTCGCCGCATCGGACTCTCTCGGTGGTGCGGACGTGACCGATCCAGCTTGCTAACCAAACCGCAATGTCTCCTCGTATATTGCAACTCCAACTCAACCCTTACCATTACTTTATACCAGAGACACCTATCTACTTCCTGAATCTAAACATTTCGGATGCCCTCGATGCCATTGAATTCATAACATCTTCCTCTGTTTTCTCAAAGCCAACAGCCTTGTCCTTCTACGTTTTTGGGCAATGGTGTTCCACGCCCGAGCCACTACGTCTACCTCTTCGATCCCCGAAAGCGATTCCGCGAACGAGCCGAAACGGGATCCTAGCCCCTCGTCTGACACTATCATGGGTGACGAGCCTGGTCAAACAGGTACCGTACGCGATCCTGAGAGCACAATTGTCGGCTGGGATGGCCTAGACGACCCGAATAACCCCAAGAACTGGCCGAACCGGAGGAAATGGATGATCACAGTCTCATTAGGCATGTTGACATGGGTTGTGACCTTTGCAAGTAGCATCTTCAGCACAGCAACTCGGCCTGCTGCCAAGGAGTTCGGCGTCTCAGTCGAAGTCATGACTCTCGGTACGAGCTTGTTTGTCCTCGTACGTTCGCAATCTCTAGCGACCTCTGAAAGGCTTGGACTTGTGACTAATCCATCTGTAGGGCTTCGCCTTCGGCCCCTTGGTATTTGGTCCCATGTCAGAGGTATACGGCCGTAAATACCCACTCTTTGTTGGGTATTTCGTCTTTGCAATATTCCAAATTCCTGTGGCCACTGCCGAAAATGTCCAGACCGTCCTTGTATGTCGATTCCTGAGTGGTCTTTTTGGCTCCTCTCCCCTCAGCGTTGTTGGCGGCGCGCTTGTCGACCTTTGGCCACCCGTTGAGCTTGGCATTGCCATGAGCATTTTTGCAGGTGCAAACTTCATTGTCAGTTCAATCTACTCCGCTAAAGTAAATATTCTTGACACTCATCTAAAGCATTGCAGGGCCCTGTTGCCGGCCCCATCATGGGCGGGTTCATCACCCAGAGTTCACTTGGCTGGCGGTGGACAGCTTACATCACAGCGATTATGGCAGCTCTGTTCGGCCCCATAGCTTTCATGCTGGTTCCGGAGACGCTTGAGTCTACCCTTCTGTCTAGGAAAGCTCGCTCCGTCCGTCTCGTGACCCGTGATTGGGTTATGCATGCTGTTGCAGAAGAAACGCCTGTTGATATCTCCGAAATGGCGGGCAGAATCCTCATCCGACCACTCGCCATGCTAGCACTTGAGCCCGTGATCATTCTCGTAACACTTTACATGTCCTTCGTGTACGGTCTTATATATCTTTGCTTCGAAGCATATCCAGTATCTTTCCAAGAAGATCGGGGTTGGACGAGTGGTGTTGGATCTCTTCCGTTCCTTGCCATAATACTTGGAGTTGTCATTGGAGTCATCTTCATTACCATATTCTCCAAGACCCGGCTCACGCGCATTATTAAGACCAAAGGCTATCTTCCTCCTGAGCAGCGGCTTCTGCCAATGATGGTTGGTGGGGCATGCTTTCCCGTTGGACTCTTGTGGTTCGCATGGACCTCTGATCCTAGCATCTCATGGGTAGCACAAACCATGGCCGGAGTTCCTTTAGGAGCTGGTATTATGCTGTAAGTGGTATTGGACTTCTAGATTTCCAAGTTAATTGCTAACTTTTCTCATTTAGAATATTTCTCCAAGGCCAAACCTATATCATAGATAATTATCGAACGAATGCAAATAGTGCTCTAGCTGCTAACGCCGTAGTACGGGCACTATTTGTCGCAGGATTTCCAATGTTTGCGGCTGCTATGTATAGGAGGCTAGGGGTCAACTGGGCCACTAGCGTTCTTGGCTTTATAGCCGTTGGGCTTTTCCCAGTTCCTGTACTCTTTTATATCTTTGGCGAGAGAATTAGAAAGCTCAGCCGATACGCACCAACTGGTGGCCCTCCACGATAGACACAGGCTAGGGCAGTGTCTAGAACTCCCAATAGAGCTCGGACCGTATCGATGCATTTCTTATACTAGACAGTATTCCCTCGATAGGCGGTCTGACTTTCGAAGGACGCTTTTTGTTTCGTTCACAAGATGGGCTGGGCTTTCAGCTCCGCATTCGCATGAAATAACTTATTATAATATTCATCTTACCATTATAAGGCATTACCACGAATAGGTGCCCTCCTTATACCATAGAAGTTTAGCCGTTTTCATGTAGGAAATCTTAAGTTCTAACGCCAGGCCTCAACAACCGGCATACTATCAATCTTTTGACTGGGGGGAACATTAACATGCCACCACAATATCCCCTGTTGGTCAGATCGAGTAATCATCTAATTTTGTGGGCAGAATCGAACAGAAAGTGATGTGTGATGAGGCCTTGTCTTGTTTGGCAAGAATGGGTATCGACACAGGTGTTGGCGGAAGGTGTTGTACCTAGATTCGCGTTGTTAGCAACTCCGAAATCATAAACGGCCATTGCGTGAGCTTTCTTACTTTGTCTATAGTCCTCGAATCCATTCCGACGTGCTTCATCCCTGAGGCAAGCTGAATTGCTAATGAACGTGAGAACAAGTCTTTCTCACCAGCTTGGGCCATTGCATTCAGAATGTACTGTAGATTTTGCTCATTCTTCAAAAGTTTGGTTTCCATGTAGTCTTCTAGAAAGATCAAGGCCGCAAGGTACGCCGAAAATACCAAAAAATGATCGGCCATGGCGCCCTTCGCGTCGTCAGTCGACTTAAGAGCGTTTAGTATTTGCTCTGCTGAAGGTAGAAGCCGAAGCCTGCTATTTGCAAATAAGTCTGTAGGGAGACTGAGCTCTCGTATCTTCGCCAGTGCCGCTCTGTGTATGCATATGACGGAAGTGTGAATGCCTACATTGACGACTATGGCATTCCGGTTCGACCCGCACTGCGGTAGACGCAGATTCTCTGGGAGGTATAAGATCATATTAGACAGATCAGCGTCGATCTCTCGATGTCTAATCCAGTATGAACCATTTGTAATATCCTCAATGCCATCATTTGGGAGGAACCGGAATGTGTGCTCCAGAGTTCTGTGGAACGTACGAGCGGTAAGCACCTTTCCAGCGAAGGGAGAATAGAGAGTGACTCCTTGAATGGCATCTGCAAGCCAGGGCGTTGCTTCATCAGTGCCCTTACTAAAAGCATCGTCAGAGGCAGGTAATCGGGTTTCGATCTGGATTCGGTCAATACATCAGTCCTAAATGACACCTAATGCTTTCCCAAGCATTTTTAGTGCAATGAGGTACTCACATCCTTGTCGTTCACTAACGCAGGCCAACCTGTGATCCCACTCACAAAGCGATCGGAGCAGAATATAACCCACCAGGTTCTTCTCCGCTCTTCAACTTCGAAGAGATCTCTCGGGGGAGGGAGCGGAGGGTCCGTTGGTTGTTTTTGGCTATCGGAACGGTGTAGTCCCAGCATCTGGGCAATCCGGACACTTTTAGAGAGGCTGACAGATGCCCGAGAGAAGAGGAGTTGGTGGGACTCGTAAGCGGCGAGTAAGCACCAACATTGCGCATGGGCTATTGTGGTGAAGTATTCACCTTGGCCCTGGTCCACAAGGTTATCATTGCTTTGTCCTATGCATTTCAGTTCATGTACTCACCTTCATCTCATCTGCCTCCGCATATCGCCTGGACCGATGATAGAAAGGCATCGCGAGATGTGCGAATTCCTGACGCCTTGTTGCGGCTAGAGCCAAGATGGCATACTGTAAAGACATGGGCGGACGCATATGAGCAGGCCGATGAAGGGATGCTATATAGCGTGTACGGTGCAACATGGGGAGGTCTTGGCTCAATTCATCGAAACAAATACTGACACTAAGACTATTGATTAGCAAAGTCTGATGCATCAGAATCAATGGGAAAGGGCAGTCAGTGTAATAAGGGCAGGCTTGACGAACGAAGGGGGAGAACAAGGGAGCTCACAGTCGATCAGTCAAGTGTCTGGGCGGAAGCTGCTCAAACTGGCCAAGACTCATCAGATCGCCCATCATGAATGGCTCTTGCTGATATGGTGTGGTGGTTTGTTGGATGAAGGGAATTCCATTGGACGCGGACTCATAGGCAGTCGACTGATTCATGTCAGCTGCACCCTGGTTCCAGTCCATATCAAGTCCGACTTCATCACCAAGGGATGCGGGATCATTCAATACAATATCTGGCAGGCCACTCTGTGTAATTATGTCTTCCAGTCGAGCTTCAAGAAAAGAGTTAGTTGACGCCGGTGATTGCTAAGTACGCAAGGGTCACCAACCTACTCGGGTTTCTAACGTGGCAGCAGGGTTTATCTTCCGAACGAGTCGCCTCTGTCGTGAGTTTGGAAACACGCATTCGTCTCCCAGTCGCACGCATCGACTGCAATTGGGCTTCAATCGGTCGCATTTTGCCTTTCGAGCCCGGCACTGGAAGCAAGAGAGGGTGGTTGTGACTATGCTAACGCGTTGGCTGGTCTGATCGCGATCGCGTTCTTCTTCCAGTGTTGAGTCCTGGCTGCTCGCTGCGTTCGAAGGCATATACTCATACTCATTGCCGCTTAATGACGAGCTGTTCCTGAAGGGGATCTGGTCGGCCATATCAGCAGCTCGCCAAGGCAGTCAAGCTGCGACAAACTCGATGCCAGTGTGGAATAAAACAAGCCGAGCAATCTGGGCAGTATATTGGGTTAAGAAAAGTGACAGCTTTCACAAACATAATGATGAGTGCTCTTGAACAACAGCCACCAGCAGTTTAGTCTTTGTATTACTCATCAGGTGAAAATGGCCGCCCAACCGCGCGGGTATTACTCAGCCGCGACTGGTGTCGTTTGTCTAACTTCAGAGGAAACGGGAAGCATGGAGTGATTTTGACTTCTATTTGTCGTTTGCATGGCTTGGAAGCATAAGATTTGGCAGATTGCACGACAAGCAACTCCTACTACCAATCAAGTCCAGCTCGAGGCTCGGATGGCATGCGAAAGGAGTCAACACGGGGTCCGCAAAGAACAGCACAAAAAAGCCTCGATAATGGGTGTGAGAAACACCGTTATTTCCCTGGTTGTGATGTACTCCCAAGTAGACTTGAATATAAGCTCGAGTTCATGAAGACTATGAGGATAGTGAGGCTTTGCATTCATGCTTAATTATCGTAAATAGACCATACTACCCTGTACAAGTGTCATGAGTCGGCGATTTCTTCTTTTGGTCTGCCCGACGCCAAGAACATCGCTTCAGCTAGGATCCGTAGCCCTGTCACTTTAGCTCCCCAAGCCCAACACTCGTTGGCTGACCTCCATAATCCTAGCCAGCATTGAGGCACAGATCCTTGTATGATGCCTAAATCGTTCCATATTTAACTCAAGGGCAGCCAACGAGAGTCTAGAATGTCCTCGTGTAAAATTAGACCGGCCGCTGATGACGGAAACATAAACACCACCTCATTCCCGGCCCCAACGGCTCCCTCTTGTTCTTTGACGCCATTCACTCTTTTCCCATGGCGACGTTCAGTTTATTACATGCCGCTCTTCTTTTCTGGGTGGCTCTGGCAGCTGCCCAGGGTTCTGACCTGACATCTCTCAAACATAAGGGCTGCTATTGGTCGAGACCGACGAATTTTGTGGTTGGTGGATTTTCGAGGACCGAGGTTCAGCGCCAGAACTGTCTCGAGACATGTACCCGACGCGGTCAACAATGGATTGCGTTCGGTTCCGTCAACTGCTTCTGCAGTAAAGCCGCCCCGAGTTATCATCAGGTAGATAATAACCGCTGCAATGCGCAGTGTGTCGGTATCCTGGATGGTGACTGCGTCAAGCAGCCAAGAAACAACTATGCCTCCACGGAGGATGACGAACTTTACGCCGTTTTTTCCATCCCTACCATCACCAATGACGAAGCAAATCGACTGTCATCGCATCACAGACAGGGACCATCTATGAAGACAACCGAATCCAAGAAGCTCGCGACGAACCGAGGCAAAGTTGGCCAGATCACAGCGCAGGGATGCTATCATATCTCAGGGACTTTGCCAACGCTCATGAAGGTGTTGATCCTCGACGATGACTCCCGCCGCGAATGCGCTAAGGTTTGCGCTCAAGATGGAAAGCCTCTTGCTCTTATGAGGGGAATCGATTGCCACTGCGGTGGCATGTATCCTGCAAGAGATACCATTGCTGGTTCTGATAAGTGCTACATGCCATGTTTGAGTGGTGGTGATGATAGGTGCCAGCGCGATTCGGAGTACAACCCAGCTCGTCATGATCCTTATACCGCGGTTTATGACATCGGCCTTGGTCTTGACATCGAGACCCTGCCTTCTATCGATACTAAGTTACCGAGTTCTGGGGAAACATCTCTCACGCATACTGAGCCAAATGGGCATCCTGGACAGGCTTGCTACAGCAGAGCACCCCCTAGTCCTGTATACAAAGTGTTTGCGGGCAATAGTCCTATGATATGTCATCGCTTCTGTCAGCGAAAGGGTCTCATGTATGCGATAACCTGGGATACGATCTGCTACTGCAACAACGAATACCCTGATAAGAAAGACGAACTTCCAGATTCTCAATGCAATATCCAGTGCCCCGGAACAAATCTTTTCAACTGCGGTGGCGATGGCAATATCGCCTTCACTGTTTACAACCTCGGCCGTGAGAGGAGGCCTGCCATCGAGCCTAAGCCTATAAGGCAAATTGAGCGATGCTTCTACGATATCCCTAGGACCGCAAGCCGTATACCACTAGACGCAGGTGCGGTCTCAAGGCTCCCCTCATCCTGTATCGAGTCGTGCAAAGCTGCAGGCAAAGGTGTTGCGTTCATCAAAGGCTCGCAATGTCACTGTGCCCAAGGCTATCCTCGTTCCAGCTCCACAACAGATCTTCGCGAATGTCAGATCCCTTGCGCCGGCGACTCTAAGTTCTCTTGTGGAGGCTTCGCTGTTACTAGAGACACCTTTTCGGCATACAGGACTGGCTACGCCGGTGGGAGACACCGCATCCAACACGAATCCAACAACATGGACCATATACAAAGGCCTTACGAGGAGCCCAGCTTAGGCTACGTCACATCGCATGGCTGCTACAATATGCAG
Organism: Fusarium sterilihyphosum; assembly: GCA_013186845.1. NCBI lineage: Eukaryota > Fungi > Ascomycota > Sordariomycetes > Hypocreales > Nectriaceae > Fusarium > Fusarium sterilihyphosum. The sequence continues at coordinate 49,065 of JAAOAU010000135.1, forward strand.
TCTGCTACTTTGAGACGCAAGAAGCTTGAGAGCAGGAATTCCCTTGAACAATGCGCTCGCTATTGCCAGCGTGAGGATAAACCTGTCGCAGCTGTCCAGCGTGACTGGTGCCTGTGCTCTGATACATACCCTGCGAAGAGCGCACGGGTTGATGATAGTCAGTGTGCGAGCTGGTGTCCCGGTTGGTCCCGTGACGCTTGTGGCGGAAGGAGAACTTGGAGTGTTTTGAATACAGGAATTAGCACCAACGTGGTTGACGATGAGATCAAGACTGAAGTAGTCGAGCGACCTGCTAAGATACCTAATCGTCCAGCAGAGGTGGAACGGTCTAAGCTAAAGCCCCATGGCTGCTTCAGTCTTCCTGACTTCACCTCTTCGTATCCTCCACGCGTCGATATCAGAGGACCTTATCGAAGCTCCAACGGAGATTCTTGCAACCGCCAGTGCACTATCAAGGGATATTCTGTCGCACTTCGCCATGGCTCTAGATGCTTCTGTTCCAACAAGGTTCCAGAGGAATCTGCGCGAGTTGCCGACGACAAATGTTGGTTCACTTCTATTTTTGACACACGTGAACAGTGTGGCGGACCAGATGATGCTTACTCTGTGTATCGTCTTTATTTTGACTTGTCGGAGATGGAGGAAAAGGAAGTGTCTAAGGGGGATAACCCCAGTAACTCTGATGCGAAGAGGCCACAGTGTCTGCATCACGGTATGGAGCGCGTCTACGAGACCTCATCGTGGGCCATCACCAAGATTGGCATGTTTGCGCAAAACGCCCGAGAAGGCTTGGCTGGATTCCTTGACAAGGCTCAAAATGTCTTTGATGCCTGTCTTTGGAAGGTGATGGTTACGTTCTCAGATGTTATGTATAGTCTGGGATGGAGATCGAGCTCAGGTGATGTTGATCTATAGAAGATAGCTCTATAATCTCTTATGTTGTTTCACGAATTTGAACAGTTCATACGGTCCACCTGTCAATATCTTACTGAAGGTGACGTGTTCCATTGAAGGCAATGTAAGGACTAGTGACGTTGGCTACGTCGAAAATAAGTATACAAATGTATGAATTATAGTGGATGGTGTCTTGTGCCCCTTATGGTGGGACATAAACAACTCTTTCATCACCTCCTATAGTGAAGAAAAGAACAGTGCATCCATCCGGCACTGCATTTTCCATATTGTAGGAGAATTGCTCAGACTTTACATCACCAAGATTCTGTACAGCTATAGTGGCCGACTTCCCTCCATTAGACTGGAAGTAACGCATGAAAACTGACTCGGGGTTTGAAAGATCGTAAGCCCTGAGAATGACCATGAAGTGAGTGACGACATCGTCCGCATCCACAACACACCAGTCGATATTGACCGCGCGATAGTCAGCATCATCGTACACTGTGTACGTGATTTCGTAGCCAGCATTCCCTTTTATGCGCAAGTTATCCCAGTAAGCCGCCATGGCCACTGATGGTAAGCCATTATCGGGAAAGGGATTGTTGGAGGATTGTGCGATCGAGTTGTCAAACAGGCTTATCAGTCCGTTGACGCCGACGTAGATGGTTTCACTGGACTCGGTGTATATCCCGACTGGGAACGGAAGAGCAAGCTTCTCGACTCCATCTTCGTTGTCTTCGTCACCGCTGAATAATACTGTTGGGTTGACGAGGTAGGACTCGCACGCACGAGACGGTGGACTAGTGGTGGTAGTAGTCTCGGCTTCTGAGGTTGTTGTAGAGATTTCTGTTGTTATTTCTGACGTGCTCACAGATTCCGAAGCTACTGTAGTACTGATAGTCTCACTACTGATGCTAGTCACACTGCTGGTGGTAGTGTCAATGTTGATGCTAGTTTCCATGTCGATAGTCGTCTCCATGTCGACGGTAGTACCAATGCCGGAAGTGTTGACACTAGACTCCGAGGTGGGAGCTCCTATCTCCGGCACTGTCGATGTTGTCACCTCTGGGAGGCTGGATGTTGCGTCATCCGTGGGACGCTGTGATTCCGAAGATGTCACGTCGGTTGGCAAGGCATCAGCTGTTGTCGCTACATCTGATGGCGTGAATGTGACACCAGGAATGTTTGGAAAAGAAAAGTCTTCAGATGTCTCAATTGACACGGTAGGAAAGGCGACCGTTGAAGTATTAGAAAAGCGAAAGGAACTTGTTTGCGCAGGTCGTGTCTGTGTAGGTTCTAGAGATGGAGGAACAAGAGTCGTAAAGCCCACGAGTGACGTGACGTCGGAGAGATCAGTAGAAACAACAGGAATTGCTGTACTCAAGGGAAGAGATGTGGCAACAGAGTCCACTGTAGGTTGCATGGTCTGGAGATCGGTTGACGTCGGAGCAGCGCTTGCAGACGTTTGTCCATCTTCGCACTCCTCGACTATTGTCAACAATTAGCTTCTGGCGATACCAAAAATATATAGAAACATACCTCCAACAACGGATAACCTGACTGATACGCAGCCTGGGGGTGAGAATGTAAAGGTTATGTATACCAGACCAGTTCCTGGGCTCTGACAGAACCCTGCTTCACCACTGGGTAGTTCAGGGCTACGAAATCGGAGAAATCCACCATCACCAGCAAATGTTGTAGCTACAGCCCCACGGGGAACTGTCGCCTGTTGACCGCGCAGTTCCTTGAAGTCTTCGCCATTGTAATAAATAGGGTTTCCGCCATCAAAAAGGCGCCCGTCAGAGAGGCTAAACGCAGAAGCATCTTGGCATATCTCTGAGGTAGAGCCTACGAAGCCCCCAATCGCTCTTCTAAGACGCCTTCGCCTTGAGTTATCAGTGTCTGGAACGATGCGGAAGACCACGAGCTGGTCGTCAGGCCCGGGCGCTGTCGTAGGATCGGAGTTCCCAGTATTCGTATCGGTTGTGACCGAAGTTGCGATTAACTGGCTGGAGTAATCAGAAAGAGACTGAGTAGTTTGAAGAGTCTCAGTCAGGTCCAGGGATGGACCAATTCCGGACACGAATGTGGTAGGAGCTGTCAAGGCAGCATCAAAAGTCTGCGATGTGCTGTTCGCGCCATCTATCGGCACAGAACCTGTGGCATTCGACGAGACGGGGATCAGGTACGTTGATAAGTACGTGACACAGACTGTATCCGGCTCTTTGACAATATATTCAGCACCAGCTTGTGTGAAAAGACCTGAAAGCAGTAGTGACACGAATCGTCGTGACATTTTGCTGGGTACCAAGACAAGCAGCTTGCCGACAGAGGGTCAACGAAGCGGAACAACATATTAAATAACCTTTCTCGATTATGCACCATGAAAGGAGAGTTATCTCCGGTCTACGATCCGAGGAATGGAAGCATCTGGCCGCTCAGGAGTTGAGAATCGCTAGTCGGTATGTAAGGCTGCAAGGGAGCAACGACTGTCGATGTCTCAGCGTGGACCCAACTCAAACTAGGGAGCGTTATGGATCGTATCGGGATAAAATATGCTTGTCTACCAAGCAAGACATTGTGTTGTAGTTTTTACTGGTCCGTAAACGGGACTCCTTAGCCCAACGTGTCTCCCTGCTAAGTTCTGTCTGCTGATTTAAGCTCTCAAATGCGTCGAAGTTTATTACATAACGTTCAAGCTGGAGCATCCTTTGATGGCCATTCTTTTTGAATTGAAGATACTGATTAAATTTGTTGCATGCTGTTCTATTGAAAATGGTGAAGCCCGACGTTTCAGTGTCTCAAGAGAGCTTCGGGGCGACACATTGGTGCGTGGGATTGAACCAAGCCGTAATTACATCTTTGCCACCAATTGGGCGCGGGGGACATTGCTTTAACGAGTATCTTGGTATTTACCAGTCCTCTGGTTCTCATATTTACGCAGTGTCTAGCGAGAGTAAGTCCTAATTGATATATATGGCCAACAGAAATAGTAACAACGATGAATGAATTAACGTGAGTATCTATAGCCAGCAAACTCCTGCATTATTTCTTTTTTATATCTTTATAAGTTCGACCAATGAGAACGCAAAGTAGTGCGCCCATCCAATAGATTTTGATCCCATCCAAGTTTCCGTACATACACATAATCCATGAAAGATAAATATTAAACAGCTCCGACATAACAGAAACGCAATGAAACCTTGCGAAGTGATTTCCAAATTCGCCCATACAACATGTTATAGAGTCTTCAGTCATTCTTCAGCTTAGTGACCCGTCCCATATCCATTCTGGGCATCTGACAAGAGTCGTTCTCTTTCACCGTCGGCCTCCATCTCAACCTTCTTCTCGACAAAGACTCTACCCTTGACAGTGATAAAGACAGTCAAAACAAGACCTACCAGGGCTCCTGTAGCGCCTAAAGTAGCGTTGACGGGTGTTGGGTCATCATGAAGTGGACCATGTGTGAGCGCATCGAGTCCGGACTGAATGAGCTGCGTAATTCCGGAGATGCAAGTGACCGTTCCGTAGATGCGCCCGAACGTAGCGAAACCAAAGACTTTTGTGGCGTAGTCACTAAAGCACGAGTCAGTAGCTATAATTAATAGGGTCATTGAAATGGTACTTACGAGACTGCGGAATAGTAGAGAGGACGGAAGAAGACGAAAGCAACGACGGTGAAGTATCCAGCCATCATGCTCGGGATACAGTTCAGAACACCAATCACGATGATAAACACCGTCAAAACGGAAAAGGTGGCGGGAACACTCAGGTTGTTGAGCAGGATTCCAATGAATGGCGTCGCAGCAACGCCCCCGATGGGGAGAGCAGCATCGAAAAACTCGTTGATGCGCTCAGCAGCCTTGTCGGAGCCCAACATGTATCGGTACTGCGACCTGACACCAGCGATGAAGTAGTTCATGCGAATCATCTGGAGGATCGTCAAAACAAGAATGAGGACGAACCAAGGCGTCATCATCTGCTTGTGAGCTGGCATGCCGTGAAGAACACCCCAGACACCGCTAGCTTCCTGTCGGCCCTCCTCTTCTTTGACGCGCTCGCCTCGTTCTTGACTATCGCCGGTGAGTTCCTCAATTTTCTCAAGCTTGGCCTTTCTCTGGTCGGCCCGGGCACTTCGAACGCGGGTAAGTTGATTTGTATTGTCGATCTCTTCGTCCGATTGATGAACATCGCGGGTCCGGTCTTGGGCGTGTTCAATCTTCTTCTCGAGTTGTGGAAGGGTATGGTACGAATGCGCTGGCATCCACAGGAATTCAGCCAGTAGAATGGCGATCGGAACGGAAATATAACCGTAGAAGAACTTGTCGAGTGAAAATGAACCACCAGATGCTTCATAAGCCATGCGATAGAACAAAAACACTGCAGCCGATGCATCGAAGGCCCCGGTGACGAGCGCGACGATGAGTCCAGAATATTTTGGAAACGCGTTCGAGAGTTGGTAACTAGAGATGAAGATAAATGTACCACCGAAAGCAAGAAGGACGTTACCGATGAGGTATCCGTGGAAGCCGGGATGCGAGAATGAGATGGCCATCATCAACGAACCGAGGGTGAGCAGAACACTCGATACCAGCCAACACACTCGTCGACCGAAGCGATCAAGGACAGAGCCAGCCAAAAGAGAAGAAACATTCGCGGAGATTGAAGCTGAGATGAACAAAAGGTTTAAGCGCATGTCTTGCTCAGCGCATGGGATCCTGTAGTCCACCACCGGGCAGAGTTCGGAGTAGATGCCCTCCTTGATGAGAATTGGCTTGAGGGCAGCGAAACCGAAGACGATGCCTGCTGCAAACCAACAAGCGATGATACCAGCCGCTACCTGAACTGCAAGAAGTTAACGATGCGTCTCAATTGACCCGGTGCTGTATCGCTTACCGTAGCGTTTGAGGTTGGAGACCTTGTAAGCAGCAATGTTGGGCAATTTCTTAGCAACCTCAACAGGCGCAAAACTCAATCGTCGCCATTCTGATCGATCACCGCTTTGATCGCATTCATCCCCAGGAACAAGAATATTTCCCGTGCCAAAACCAGGGGAGACATTCGGATGACTCGGGCCTTCGTAGTTGGGATTCGCTGGGCCTTCGTAATCGAAGCCCTCAGTCTGGGTTACATGCTGAGCGAGAGACATTTGCGCAACCGTCAAAAAAGGCCACTACCCAAGCACAAAGTAAACAAAAAAAGGAGAAGACGAATTGAGTTAATAAACAAGTAAGTAATTAAATCCGAAAGAGTAATATTTATTTCCAGATGCTTGAGAAAATGCGGTCAGGATCACCATGTTTCGGTGACTTTCTTCCGTGTACCGTTGCAGGTGACGTCAACGAGATCTCATTGTCAGAGCATGCTGTTATCGAGCGATAAGACTATTCTAGTCTTGGGGATACAAGCGAGGGTATTTGCAGACCGTGAGACTGTGGAATCGTATCGAATTGAGGAGCCTCAGGCATTTGTTGTTTGACGCGACACGCAATTCCATGTTGCTTGGCTGCTGCTTGCCAATGTGAAGTTTCGCGAAGCTTCCCCGCCAGGGCCACTAACTACAGGGGGCATCGTACCATTGACATTACCCTACACGAGCCGCATCATGTTGGCCGCCGTGATTGAGCAATCAATTGTGAGTTCTGAATGTCAATCGCATTCACAACATCCGTAGCTGATTGGCCCGGAACCCTCCATTTTTGCTCACTTGGATGACTGGTAGAGAATGATGCCTTGCCTAAGGCAATTTTGGGGGTAAACATCAATCAAGATTTCCCGTATAAAACATCACCACTAGCAAAACGTTTACAGAGGGAAGGTCGTTTGCCAAGCTCAAAGCATTGGTGTCACGTGGAAGCATTTTGGCAGATAGCAACGATGATCGAGTCAGAGATTCCTGGGTTTTTATGTCAAGCCTTTCAATGAGAGCGATGCCTAAAAATTGAATTCATTTACTGTGTATTATGCATGACCTTACCCTTCATCGTAGGCTGAAGCGGCTTTCCATGAATAAGCGAAATGAATACTCCATTACTAGCAGTATCCGATTAGCCTAAATGGCTTACATTGTCCTTCTCATGACGATGTAGTTTATTTTCTGGGTCGTTGAATCAGCCTATTTTACAGAATCAGGATGGTTGAGTTGCATCAAGACCCCTCATTCTGCAGGTTCAATGCGCTCTTCGACAAGATCGTCATGCTACCAACAAGGGTCAAGATCTAGCGCTCGAATCGGCATCATCAATCACGAACAGTTTGTTTCCGGGGATCGTAATTCAGCCGTTTTCTCCCCCGCATTTGCCTGAATCTATCTCATGATCGACAGTTCAAATGCGCATATATAATGAGGAGAAGCTCTGGCGATTGAAGTGATGTCTGGTGTGACCAGAACGATATTACTTGAGAGGGTTCAAAATGCGCTTCTCTTGGCTATTGTGCCCGCTTCTCGCGATGGGAAGTGCTCTTCCCGAACCGAAGACAGATGTTTCGACATACACCAACCCGGTCCTTCCGGGATGGCACTCAGACCCGTCATGCATCCAGAAAGACGGCCTTTTTCTCTGTGTAACTTCAACTTTCATCTCGTTCCCAGGTCTCCCCGTCTATGCTTCGAGGGACCTAGTCAACTGGCGTCTCATCAGCCATGTGTGGAACCGTGAGAAACAGTTGCCTGGCATTAGCTGGAAGACGGCGGGACAGCAGCAAGGGATGTACGCACCAACCATTCGATACCACAAGGGAACATACTACGTCATTTGCGAGTACCTAGGCGTTGGAGATATCATTGGAGTCATCTTCAAGACCACTAATCCCTGGGACGAGAGCAGTTGGAGTGACCCTGTCACCTTCAAGCCAACTCACATTGATCCCGACCTCTTCTGGGACGACGATGGAAAGGTTTACTGTGCTACCCATGGTATCACTCTGCAGGAGCTTGATTTGGAGACTGGAGAGCTTAGCCCGGAGCTCAATATCTGGAACGGTACAGGTGGTGTATGGCCTGAAGGACCCCATATCTACAAGCGCGACGGTTACTACTATCTCATGATTGCCGAAGGTGGAACTGCTGAGGATCACGCTATCACAATCGCTCGAGCCCGCAAGATCACCGGCCCCTATGAAGCATACAAGAACAACCCAATTTTGACTAACCGCGGAACATCTGAGTACTTCCAGACCGTCGGTCACGGTGACCTGTTCCAAGATACCAAGGGCAACTGGTGGGGTCTTTGTCTTGCTACTCGCATCACAGCTCCCGGTATTTCTCCCATGGGCCGTGAAGCAGTTCTGTTCAATGGCACATGGAATAAGGGCGAGTGGCCCAAGTTGCAACCAGTGCGAGGTCGCATGCCTGGAAATCTTCTCCCCAAGCCGACGCGAAACGTGCCCGGAGATGGACCTTTCAACGCTGACCCAGACAACTACAACCTGAAAAAAACTAAGAAGATTCCTCCTAACTTTGTGCACCATAGAGTCCCTAGAGAGGGCGCCTTCTCTTTGTCCTCTAAGGGTCTACATATTGTGCCCAGTCGCAACAATATTACCGGCAGTGTACTGGCTGGAGATGAGATTGAGCTCTCAGGACAGCGAGGTCTAGCCTTCATCGGACGTCGCCAAACTCACACTCTGTTCAAATACAGTGTTGATATCGACTTCAAGCCCAAGTCCGACGACCAGGAAGCTGGAATCACCGTATTTCGCACGCAGTTCGACCATATCGACCTTGGCATCGTTCGTCTTCCTACAAAGCAAGGTAGCAACAAGAAGTCCAAACTCGCGTTCCGGTTCCGAGCCACAGGAGCACAGAATGTCCCTGCACCAAAAGTAGTACCGGTCCCTGATGGCTGGGAGAAGGGCGTCATCAGTCTACATATCGAGGCAGTCAACGCGACGCACTACAACCTTGGAGCTTCAAGCCACAGAGGCAAGACTCTCAACATCGCGACAGCATCGGCGAGTCTTGTGAGTGGAGGTGCGGGCTCATTTGTTGGTAGCTTGCTTGGACCTTATGCTACCTGTAACGGCAAAGGATCTGGAGTGGACTGTCCCAAGGGAGGCGATGTCTATGTGAGCCAATGGACTTACAAGCCCGTGGCTCAAGAGATTGATCACGGCGTGTTTGTCAAATCAGAACTGTAGTTTAGGTCTGTAGCTGAACCTCGAAGAACACTATTGTTTGTCGAAGCGCGATCGAAGCTCAGCATGTAGCTCAGTGTGCCGTGCTATTATTAGTGACACGTGTGACGGGAACCAATCTCACTGGAGGGATTATCCCTAGCTTCCATGTGGCCCCTCTCCACTCAGATCTGGGATGGGATGCAAGGGCGAACGGTTATTGCAATGCCGATTTAACGGGGTGACAAAATCGCCGAACATTGACGTAAAAGCCACAAAGAATTTCTTTTTCTTGCGGCAACTTGATTGAAGTTTCTGATTTTTTTCTCTCTCCAACATACACAGTACCGTCTAAAAAGTTGACAGCTCATGGTCATGTGGCGTTGATGATGAAAAGCATATTCCTTTGTCCACGTCAAACTTGGAGCTTATCACAATGTACCTTTCTTACAGTGACACAATGTCAAACCTCAAAATACATACCGCCTTTTTGATACAGTGATACAGCAATTGGCTTTAAGCCGCAAAAGGTTACGCCGAAATGATACCCTTATCTCTGTGGCGATGGTGTCTTAGTGGCCTCCTCTTCTAACCGTATTCGATCATTCCCAGGGTCCAGAACACAAATGCTCAGTAGCGACTTTGCCAGCAAATTCTTTTTCCCATTCATTTTAATTCCCATCTTTCTTATCCGTCACTCTCCGGGCCCTTTATCTTTCACCCAGCTCTTTATTCGGCAACAATGGAGTTCCAAAAACCCGGACTGCCCCCAAAGGCACCAAGAAGTACACTAAAACATACGAATGTCGTCACTCACGATCTGGACTTTTATGTACACCCGAATCTGTTGCCGGACCAAGATCCCTGCAAGGGTAGATTACTTCGAGCCACGGGTCCTATTCGAGAAGGAACTGTTCTTCTGGTAGACATACCATATGCTGTCGTCCCTTCTGTGATGTCCAACGAACCGCTTATTTGCAGCAATTTGTCGTGCTCTCGCCGTGTCCCGCAGAATGGCCACGCCGTCCGCTGTGAGCACGCTTGTTCCAAAGATGTTGTATGGTGTAATGTCGCGTGCCGAGCGACGGATAAGAGCCGACATGATTTCGAGTGCTCTTGGTTAAGGAAACACGCAGAAGCACTTCGCCAGAAAGAGGGAGAGTACAATTTCGCTACGGTCTGGCATGTTGTTCGCCTACTTGCCACGTGGAATGCCGAGTTACACAGCGGTCACGCCCTTGCACAACAGCGGCATCCATGGGAGGCCCATTTCCTACGTGGCTGGAAAGCCGTGGATATGTGCTGTGCGTACCTCGACTCGTGGCCCGAGGTGCAGATTACACATTGGAAACGACTGGTCCGTGAGTATCTGAGCGATACCACTGCTCTACCGCCCCTGTTAAGTACCGAACAAATGCTTTTGCTATTATGCAAGGAAGAGACGAATACCTTTGGTTTGTATCCGAGGGCTACTGGCTCTCAGCCTGTGAACGACCATGCTGTACCAAGAGGTGAATCTTACGGAATGGCGCTATATCCCCGTGCTGCCCAATTTAACCATTCATGCCTACCAAATGTGAGTAGATAGAGATTATGAAACGAACCGTGAATATGCCACTAACAGGTCTCACAGGTCACTCACAAACCCGACGGCCAAGCGCGGATGGTCTATACAGCAGCGCGTGACATCACAAAGGGCGAAGAATGCATGATCACCTACTTTGATCTCACAACTCATAAAGATCTCTCAAGTAGACAAAACCATACCCAAGAGCAGTTTCAGTTCAGATGCACTTGTGAAAGATGTCTGAAGGAAGAAGCAGAAGAAAACATCGAGAGTATGGACTCACTACCATTTGGCTTTTGAGAAGGCGTGTATGGAAAGGCGTTTGGAAACTGGGAAATGGATAGATAGTGGAAATTGACTTTAAGACAGCTAAAAAACCTTTACATGAAAGGATGATATGTTATACGATGATGATTGTGCCTAAGAGCCGAAGCTTAAGTGTCCTGCTACTTATGTGTTCTGTCTTAGCTTATTTCCCCTTCAAGGACCAATTGTAGACTTAGACATATCTGTAGCTCCGACCTATGTTGCATAGTCGGACATTGAAGGAACCCCGATGCGAAAATGAACGAAACTCTTGGATTAATCATCAATTGGGCGATAGTTCGAGCTTGCTCTTTAATTCGTTGCGGAGTTTTGTCGCGGGGTCACGGAGCGGACCAGATGACATTACAACGTTATCTCGGGTTCTCGGCCGAAGAACGGATAAAATTGATTGACATACTTATGAACAAGTGTCCACTTGCCATGACCATGATCGACCACTAGCTGATTACTCACAGACTGTCGGATGTGAAGTTGGCCCGCCTGAGCTATGACAGGCTAGACTCAACTCGATCGGACTCGTTTTTATCCGATCATGTCATGATAGCTTTCTTGGCAGAAGATCATTCGACTATAGTGGAGCAAGTCGTCAGTATATAAGTGCCGAAAGAATAAGACAATATGGAATGCCAAGCACGAATCATCACACCTTTTCATCAGTATGAAAGTTCTCGTTGTCCTTGCTCATCCTGAGCCCCGATCCTTCAATGGCTCTCTCTTCCAGGTCTCTGTCAACGAGCTCAAAGCTCAAGGTCATCAAGTCAAGACCTCAGACCTATACTCAATGAAATGGAAAGCCGAGGTCGATCGTAAAGACTTTCATGATCTAGCAACCGATGCCCGTCTCAAGGTTCCATACGCATCGAGGGATTCATACACCTCAGGAAACCTTACCGAGGACGTCAAAACCGAACAAGAGAAGCTACTCTGGGCTGATGTCGTGCTGTTTCACTTTCCCCTCTGGTGGTATACCATGCCCGCCATTCTGAAGGGCTGGGTCGAAAGAGTGTTCTCTATGGGTTTCGCATATGGACGTGGAGAGCATAGCGATAAGCATTATGGCGATAGATATGGCGAGGGGGTGTTCGCTGGAAAGCGAGCGATGCTTGTCGTTACTGCTGGAGGCCAAAGAGAGCACTTCTCGACACGCGGAATTGTGGGACACATTGACGACTTACTCTTTCCTATCAACCATGGAGTCCTATACTATCCCGGATTTCAGGTTCTTCCATCTCACGTCGTTTATCAGACGGATAGGCTGGATCAAGCTGGCTTTGAGAAAGAGGCGGAGACGCTTCGCGAAAAGCTGAGGCATTTGGATACCATCGAGCCCATTGCTTATAGGCCTCAAAATGGCGGTGACTATGAGATTCCTGCCTTGACCCTCAAGCCAGGGCTGGAAGGGAACGCCACAGGATACTCAATGCATATTCGCAATGGCGGAGTAACCGAGGGCAAGTAGTGAGAACTCTGGATTCACTTAGAACAAGACACATACAGGAAGTAGATGAGCAATAGAATAGGAAAACCAGATATGTATAATTATAGAAGCTACTTGGAAGTTTTGAGTGAATCCATCAAGGTCTTGACTAAGGATAGAGCAAAACCTGCTGACCCCAAGCCATAGCCGTCTCTGCAACAATGACAGCCTGCTCCCATTCTTCCATAGAGAACCCCTTCTCGACAATCTCATGTCCAGCTTCCTTGCCCAATTTGACAACTCCCGTTTCAATCATCTTGACCAAAGATACCAACTCCTGGCGCGTGTACATGAACTGCGCTTTGATCGTGATGTTGCGAAGCATGAGGCTAGCATAGTTGATCTTAATATCGAACATCAAACCCAGAAAGACAACACGCCCGTAGGGTGCCAGGGAGTTGATGGAAATATCGAGGTGCTGATGTGAAGCTGTCGCGGCAGGCGGAGAAACGTCGATGTAAGCATCAGCGCCTCCGGGTACAAGTGCGCCAATGGCCTCGGCATCTTTCTTCTCATCACCAGTCAGTTCAATAGCGGTAACTCGATGGTAGCGAGACGTAAGTGGATTCAACTTAGAGCCTGAACGCGAAAGTGCAATGACGCGACAGCCGATCTGGGCTGCCAGTTCGACGACCGCGCCGGAAAAGTGTCCTGTAGCAGGAGCAACAATAACAGTCTCGCCAGCTTGAAGATTGGCGGCTCTGATTCCACCGTATGCGACCGAGAGGCGCTGGATGTAGTTCAGGTCTCCAAAGGAGTAACCCATCTCATCGACGAGGATCTTCTCATTCAGAGGGATGACATTCTCCGCGGCAACAACAGCAAAGTCTCTCCAAAAGCCTTTCCAGAGATTGAAAAGCTTCAAGTCAGCTTCGGGACCACCGCCATCATGAAGACCCAGTAGGACTCGGATGTTAGGATCATCTCTTGCCGTGATGGTGGTGTTCATGTAGACAAGCTGACCAGGTTTGAGAGCGACAGCATCGGGCCCGACGGATACGACGCGACCAACGCCCCCGTCTCCAGGGTTATATGGGGGCTTGAAGGAAAGCGGGCTGTTCCCTTTGAAGCCTTCGCGCTGATGAGGGCGTACCGGGGTGCTGAGGACACGGACAATGATTGACCCGGGAGGAACAGTTTTGGGAAGAGGGGTCTTCTCGAGCTTTAGGGGCTCGTTGAAGGCGGGAAGGACAAGAGAGGTTGAGAACTCGGGGGTAGCTTGGTCGCCCATTTTGATGTGTTGGTGATAGATGAGTGAGTCGAAATGTGGAATGAGTTGCTGGTTGGATGCAGAACGGTTGCTGAGAGTGGGAGGGAGACACTCTTCTTATACCCGTCCCCGATATTGATCATCTTCCTCTTGGAGTCGTGCGAAACCGAAAGAGTCTCGTTTAAAGAATTGCCTTCGTGAATATCGACCGTTGGACGTCTTGGTGCAGCGTCGGATCTAAAGTCGGACATGTCAATTACCCAAAACGGTAACTCTTAGAACCGATGAACCCGACGCCCCACTATCTCTCACCACTCATGCAGCACAGATCCTAGGCGCCGATGATTGACTCTTCTGTGATCGATCTGTCGAATTGCTCGTAATCAGTTAATAAGTTCATCGAGCCCTACGTCTCGTCAGTGGCGCAACTGTGCATGGGGACACGTGTACAAACCCAATCCGGCGTTACAGTGGTGTTCCATAGGAAGTTGTCGAATTCATAGACATCACCGTTTCTTGACTCATAAGTACCAAAGCATTCCAGTAGGGCACTCTCCTGGTTCGAATCAGAGACGTTTGGGTACATAGGACGCTCAATCGAGGTTGACGAGTAGATATCTGTCAGGATGACCTGAAGCATTCGGGAGCTTTCGAGGGCGTATGAAGAGACACATGATCTCGCGGGCCACAGCTGTGCTGCTGTTTCGAGAGTATTGATGATATAGCCCTTTTTACTTTGCCTGCAATCATTCAGTCTCGGCTATCGGTCTCCTTCTCAAAGCAAACTTACGGTAAGTTGGGACAACCGAAGAACTCAAGTGGTGCCATGATCATATTTATGAAGAAATCATTGACAGGCAAGTTAGCCTTTACTTGTGGGTCGTTGTAGAGTCTTCCCCCTCTCTGCATCTGCTGATCAACCTCTATGTATACTTCGATAGATCCTAGTGCATTCAAGCGAGACGCGTCGAGCGCAGTTTTGCAATATCTATTCTCAAGGCTCATGATATCGAGGAAAGGACGGTATATTAGTGCGATTCCGGTGTTATAAATGAGCTGAAATAAGACGCTTTGCAAAGCAGTGAAAGTAGCGCTTGTCATGGAAGGATCCCTGAAGGAATGCACGTGGAGGCAGGGTGGAATCGATCTATACCATGTCTCAAGCTGCGATTTGAGCAAAAGAGCGCCTTTGTAGTTGCAGGTCTTGAAGCCAAGGGCATGGCAAATGATACGTCTCAGAATTGGCAACAGTTGGGACATGTATACGCAAGGGAGCGAAGCATGAACCTCTGTCGCTGGACTAGAGAAGAGAAAGTTCGATTCCTCATCAAACTCATCATCAGTGATGTTTGTTGGATGGCTCATAGAGTATGAATCTTCGTGTATAACAGGCGGCAGTCCATGCTCAAGAGAGAGCAAAACGTCGTAGTATTGGAGATAATACCAAACACGCCGTCTCATTTCGACTTGGAAAGGCGTCAGAGCCAGTAGGAGGTCGCCTCCATCCACATGATATCCCTGCTGTTGCGCGATACGAACAGTCAATGCATGAAGCTGGGAGAGATTGATTTCCCCGTCCTCTTGATGGAAACATCGTGCATGAAGATGCATAGCTAAGGCTTCCACAGAGAATTCGATTGCTGTTCTGTACTGTCCGGATACAAGACATCGAGCTGACATGGAAACAAATATCGAAGAGTTGTGGTGATTTCTCCTGTCATCAGATATGATGGTACCAACGGCAAGGACTGAGAATAGTATGCTTGCCCATAGAAGGTTTGCAGATTCAGGGTTATCCCAAAAGGCTTCACACTGTCTGCGGAATTGGTGGATATGGATGAATGGTACTGCAATATGTCTTGAGTTGAGGTATGTCGAGACTATCTTGTCAGATTCCTGGCGGGATGGCAAAGCCGCTAGAACATCTTGTGAGGTAGCTTTGGCGAGAGATCCAAACACGATATCTGCAGGTTGGTCCACTTGCGGAGCCACCACCGCCGTGTCATTGATAGCCTGCCGAATCCGATCCACACCCGCGGCTAGTTCATCACAGGATGTGGCCGCTTGGTCCTGGTTAGGCTGGCTGAGGAGACTCTGGAGAAGGCTCTGCATCTGCCTAAGCTCATTCTGGACTCGACTATCACCACGATTGGCCAGCGAAGACGGCGGTGGTCGCGGAGTTGAGTCTAGGTGACATGAGTCCTCAACACCACGCTTCAGACATGGGCCGCATGGTTGTTGTCTGTCGCATTTCTGCTTGCGTGCACGACACGTTGAGCAAGATACCGCGGGTCTGTTCCGCTTGATCCGTGGGGTTCGGGATACCCGGAACTTGGTAATGTGACCTGCCAGACTCTGATTTGTCATTTTTAAGGAAGTGGTCGGTCTTTTTAGGCAGTGTCAAGCTTGCGGAAGATCGAAGAGATCATGACACGGTCAAAGTCGGTTTCTGGTAGATTATGGCCTCGTCTGCTCATGCTTCGAGATGGTGGGGTTTTAGTTAATCCTTGCGCTCTGGTTGGCTGTACGGATGCACTAAACTGCTTGGAGAAAACGGAGATGACACCAAGAAAACATCGAAAGGACTTCTATTCTGAGTACTGAGAATATTCATGCACATTTGGTAAAGCTGAGTGTTGATATCCTGAGTCAAGGTAAGTAGTCACTTACTCTCCGAAAAATATAGATTCATTGCCACGTGTGTCCTAAGGAGCCTTGCAGGTAATACCCAAAACTTCAGAGCTGATGTTCTCACACAAAAACTGCCCTGCACCAGTTCCAGATTTAACAGTCCAGTTCGTAAACTCAACATCGCAATTCTTTCCCTCAACAGGACAGTATACGTGGCCGGTGGTAGGAGCATATTTGGTACTAGTCTTTCCGGAGAAGTTCTTGACATAAATCTCAGTCACCTGCGCGGTACTGGGGTGCTGCTCACAGTAAGACTCGTCTTCGTTGTAGCAAGCATCAAACTCGAATGCAGCACCGCAGTTATCAACGATAACACCATCCCAGGTGACGTTGCGAACAATTGCTGTGCCATGATCAGGACCGCCAGGGTAAACTTTGATTCCAGCAGCTTTCGTAGCGCCTATCATGGTGGCATTTCTGACGTAGACGTTGGTGACTGTATCGGTGTTTGTCTTGGCCAGAGAACCGACTGATAGCCCGTGGGATCCTTGGCAGGTAATATCAGTGACGGTGGCTTGATCACAGCCTGCCTTGAAAGCAACGCAATCATCGTCGTTCTGGATGAAGATGTTCGAAAGAGTCGTGTACTTGGATGCTCCGATATCGAACCCGTCAGTATTTTTTGGCGGATAGCTTGACTTGCTGATGGCAGTCAAGTCCATGCTGAGGAACTTGACTCTCTCACTGTTAGATCCGATATCAACAAAGACGTTCTGCGCGTTCTTCATAAGAAAACCATTGACCTCAACATCAGTGGAGCCCTCCACTGCGAACATGACAGGTCTCTTCAAATCCCCAACTGATCCAAAACGATCCCACGCAGCTTGTCCATTACCATCAATCTGTCCAGTACCAGCAGGACTATGGAACTTCAGCCCGTTAATTCCACGGATGTCGATCTGAGTACGAGAGTTGTTCCAAAATGTGTAATCGTCTGAGAGTTTGAGTCGGCCATCGAGTTGGACTTCGCAGTTTGTACAACCGGCGAAACTGAGTTTGCTTCTGATCATATAGGTGGTATCTTTGGGAAACACAATGACTCCTCCATTGCCGCATTGCTTCAGTGCGGCGACGATGGCGGGGACATCATCTGTTGAAGCTGAGCCGGCTGATTTGGGAGTGCAAGTTGCTCGCTTGTGGTGCGCGAGAGAATGGTCGTGTGAGGTGGGAGTGCCTGCAACTCCTTGGGCAACCAGTGAAAGGAGCGGAGCAAAGAAGACTGATTGGAAGAGCATCGTTGCAGTTGCCAGACACTGTGATCTACGATTCCGTGTATGTTTCTTCTTGTGCGATTCTCATTATTTAAATACACTTCTTCCACCAAGACTCTTTGATGAGTAGTTCATTGGTGAGCTGGGATTTAGGACACACCCGATGACTTCACCCTGCCCAAGTCATGAGTTTAGCTGAACCCCTTAATTTGTCTACCTGCCGACGATCCGAGTTCGTATCTCCAGCTCAAACCTAACAGTAGAAAAGTTTCAATAAAACTTCCACCAATCAACCCCTGCGGCCGCTTGAAAATACGACCCCTCGTTTGCTAACCAAACACATTGAACTAAAATGGACTCTAGCGTCTCTGAAAACTGGGAAAGGTTGCACGTAGATTCGTCCAGTTTGAATGGGTAAATTGGGTGATCCCTGTCGCTTTTGGCCGAACCCGAGTAATAAGTCTCCGACTTGCGAACGAATACGCGCCAAGTCCCCGCATTCTACCCTGCTTCTTGTGTATATTGCATTGTTTTCCGGGGTTGATCGAAGTTTGATTGTCAACAGTCAAGATCATCATGTTTCTTAGCATAGCAAGGGCAAGCATTTAGCCTGATACCCCAAAGTCAACCTCAAACTACCCCCAATTTCAACCCCAGACTAGACCCCAGGTTTCGTGTTCCGATCTCTTCCTTGGCCAATTTGGAATTGTTTTTGTATTTAAACACTTCTTATTCGATAGCGTACGGAGAAAGAAGAAGCAGGAATGACCTTCACATGATCTCAATACTCCGATATAGATATTGAACGGCAGAAAGTTGCCGAATGTTTGTCTTGTGGTCCGATTAATTGCATTACCAATGTGTTATTTCAGCCTGATATCGAACTATGATTTTCCATGAATGGGATAAGCTTCTGGATAACCTTATCTCAGACAAATGACAATCAATTCCATCTGAAAACACCTCAATTGCCGGTTTCCATCTCCATTCCCGGGCTATCATCATCCGGTGGAACCGTGCAGTCATACAGAATCTCTACTCTCACCATCAGCATGTCGTTCACCAAGAGCCTTTTCCACTTGTTCCAATTGGCCCTTTTTCTCAGCCAAGGTCTATCTTCCGGTGAAGCAGCCAGTCTTCCAATTCGAGCGGACAATAGTCGCACCGTTGCTCCTGCAGACTGTATCGTGGTAAAACCTAGTGGTGCTAGTGCATCAGAGTTTACCAGCTTACAAGCTGCCGTCAACTCTATCAGCTCATCTACGAAGCCTACGTGTATCTTCCTCAACTCGGGAACTTACAATGAGCGAGTCGAGATCAAGGTCAAAGCACCGCTGACCTTATATGGGTCAACTACCGAGTAAGACAGAATCTATTTGGAGAAACAGAATACACTGACGCAGTGTCTTAGTATCGGAAGCTACAAGAAGAATACCGTCGTTATTCAGAATACCCTTGGCTCACAAGATGCGGGCTCTTTGGACGCAAGCTCAACTGTGAATCTTAGGTCCAACGACTTCGCCGCGTACAACATTGACTTTGTCAACGGATATACAGCTGGACAGGTAAGTTAATCAAATCCCGCGAGTGTAATGCTCATTAAGCATGGGATAGGCCGTTGCTTTGACGGCAAATGGCAACAAAACTGGGTTTTACGGCTGCTCTTTCAAGTCGTACCAGGACACATTGTATGTCAAGGCTGGGTGGATGTATTACTCCAACTGTTATATCGAGGGTAAGTATTTGTTCCTGGTCATTGAAAGTAACATTTCTGAGTCACAAGTATAGGTGCAGTTGATTACATCTTCGGAAACGGCCATGCATGGATAGGTGAATGTAAGGTTACCAAAATCCTCTCAGCCGACATTTTCTAACCTCGCTCAGCCACTATTGCCTCTAATGGGCCAGGCTACATTACTGCATCATCTCGGACTGAACCAACCGACACCTCACGTTATATCATCGATCACAGCACCGTAAGTGCTACAATAGTTTAACCTCATGATAATGAGTTAACAGAACGTAGATCACATCTACAGGAACTCAAGATCTTACAAACAAAGTATACCTCGGACGTCCTTGGAGAGTCAACGCACGAGTGATGTACCAGTACAGTACTCTGACAAACGTCGTGAGACCAGAGGGCTACGCACCCATGGCCGAAGGCGCAACACCGTAAGTCTGCAAGAAGATCCTCGAGGCGACCAGAAGCTAACTTTATTAGTATCTTCCAAGAGTTCGGAAACACCGGTGCTGGTGCCGATACTTCGCAGAGAAAGTACTTCACCCCATCAGACAAGGCTCTGACGAAGCAGGACCTTTGGGGAGCTGACTTCAAGTGGTATGATACGAGCTACTAGTGCTTGAGGTCTACATATAGATATGAGAGACAAGGAATAATAATACACAAGAATGCCTAGCCCACTTGCATTACTATTCATAATCTACTAACGTGGAGTTGAAGGAGCGACACTCGGGTTCCTCCTTTGTGATATCTAGCGGCATTCCATCAGCTGTTTTGACTCCACCCATACCATCAGCCAAGGATCCTCCCCAGGTCTTGCACTACTGAGACGAAGATAGGCGTCCTCTTCTAACTTCCAGGTCAAATCACCTGGAGAGCCTTCTTTGACAACCAAGACATCTGGCTCTTCTTCTTCCACCACTGGCTTATTGTGCAGCGTACATAACTCTCTGAACTCTTTCATAGCAAGCTCATTAGCCACTTGAATCCCCTTAGATGCTGCGGCGACACTGAAGCCAGAATTAGCCTCTGCACCCTTCTGACAGATAATGATAAGGTAAATGTTCTTTCCACTGCCATCGATGGCGGAATAGTTGACCTTGTCAACAGCTTCCAACAAATCAGTGGGGAACATACCACTGAAGTCACCATCTTCGTCGCGGTTCTCTCTTCTGAGCCTCGATAAATCGATATGCCCAGACAGATCATTTTCTTTGACGACCGGCTGACTCGACGGCTCTACCAGAAAGTCAGATAGCCCAGGCATGCGGTGGCAACAAAGGCAACAAATATGTCAAGCATGTAGTCAAGATTGATCTTACCTTCTTGGTTCGTTTCTTCGTTCATATCCACGTCACTCGACTTTTCATCAGTCGCCGACTCTGAAACGTCCGCCATGTTGTTTTCAGCGGGGGGTTTGGGGCTGGGCTGCTCTTTCGTTGACTCTTCATTGACGATAGCCTGAGCTTCTGGCTCAGCTTCCAGTTCCAACAGCTTGCTGGGCTGTTCATGATGGGTTTTTGTAGACTTTCTCTCGGACAAGTGCCAAATTTGCTCAGAGTCGAGAAACGGGACGATGTATTTGTTCAGGAATGATTTCGATACTCCTAGAGATGCTGCATCGTTGACGGCGTTTTGCATCCTCGCGATGTACTCCTCTCTGATGGAGCCATCGGTAACATAGTCCTCGCTAACATACACCAATGCTTTGACTTGCTCAGCACGTGCATGGCGCCCTGAACTCTCCTCGCTGTCCATGTAGGACAGATGATCAATGTGAGGCGGTGCATTGAACCTCACTTTGCGATTGGCATTGTTGGGAAAATGAGCCCCATCGTCACTTATTGAGTCCCGGCGCTGCTCAAGTAGATGGGATAATCGACCAGTTTTGAAGTTCGCGTATTGTTGATGAGGTTCGAATGAAACTCTCATCAGATACTTCTGGTAGAAGCCTTTTGACACGCCTTCTGAGCGGTCTAGGGTCCTTTCATCTTTGGGACCGATCATGTAGAGAAGGCCCTCGACTGAGTGATCGCTTCCAGATTCAACGACGTTGGCCACTCCGCGCTCATTGATCTGCCAGCGATGAGCCTCAAGAGTAGCCTTTCCTTTGAAGACACTTCCGGGACAGCGATGGGCCATTTGCGCGAGGTGCAAATTGCTCCCGTACGCGAAGTATAGAGTGCTGGCTGCTCTGATCATTCTTGACCCGGGCGCGTCAACTGTAGCAGACTGCTCGTAAGTTGGACCCGACGGATTGAATGCATACATGACTCTTGGTTTTAGATACAGGAAAAGGTTGTTATGAGATGAAGGGTTAGAACACGAGAGAAGATGGAGAGTCTGGGATTTGGGATGGCGGGGCAGACCGGTCGCATGAACTCACAGCCTGATAAGGGAAACAGAGCCTCAATCAGGCTGCGCTCCGACCACTGTATAATTCTGACTGTGGACATCACAGTAAAGGACTCATCAATATGCATCTGGCCTAAATCGTCACCCCCCACACCGTTATCAATCCTTTAATGATACCCATGCGGCTCTTACAATACAAACCCCATTTCAAAGTTCCTCTAGGACCTGCCAAAAGGACTTGCACTTTATGCTCGCCCGGCCCAACCGCTGATTCATGATATGATTTGGTGATGATGACTGCATAATCGGTCTGATGGTGGCTACCAATCAAAGTTGGTGAAATGGCGTTATGTGTTACCCTGCCTGTCTGCCTGTCTGGCTTTCATGTGAAATTGCACTTTATGCCATTTCTATTTTCGCTGCATCATGGTGGAAAAAGGAATTCCGGACCGCCAGCCCAGGCCACCATCAATGATCACGGATGTAGACAGTGTAAGCATCAGGGGAGCATGACTACTGTCAAGGTGTCAAACATGGATGAGGCGGCTGAGTCTTGCTGGAGGGAAGTGAAATGTCAAATATCTAGCCATGAAACGGACGACGAAGGCTGCTCGTCCATAGCGCGTGTTGACAGTCTCGATTACTGCTTTTCGTCTCATCTAACTAGTCATGGCTGATTATCATTTCGGCATCGAGATAGAAGTCATTGTCGAGCCCCACAAGATTCGGACACCACTTAGCACTAAACATGCTTTGTACTATAGCAAACTGGCTGCATCTCTCCGAAAGCGAGGCCTCAAGGCTAAAGCCGACGATCTGCAGCAAGGCTATAACAAAAGACCGGAACACTACGACAAATGGTGGATCACCAAGGACGGGTCTCTTGGGTCCCATACCGACAAGAGTAAGAAAACCTATCAATCTTAATCAGAGTCCATGTTGACAAGTTATAGTTCCAATGGAGGCTGTCTCCCCGGTTCTCAGCTTGAGGGCAAACTGGGAGCATAACTGGGAGCATGAAATCGATGTCTTCTGGACTGCAATGCGTGTTGTTTTCCATATGCCCGACCGATCACTTCTCTGCGGTAGTCACATCCACGTGTCAAAGGGTCTCAACCAGACCTTCTCTCTTCCTCAAGTCAAGAAGATCGCATTCGGCGTCGTCTACTATGAGCGCCTCATTCTACAGCTTCTCATGCGAGAACGAGCCAACAACCGATACTGCAAGCAAAATACTCTGAACTCGACGCAGTTGATGCGCTGTAACGGCAACTATAACGCCATAGCAGAGCTCATCAAGAGTGCAAAGAGCACCACGGCCTTGAAGAATATTATGCAGAACGATAGGTACGTTTTGTGGAATTTCGACAACATCGTTCCCGGTAACTCTGGGACCATTGAGTTTAGGGGCGGGAGGTGCCTGAGGGGAGAGGTCAGAACTAAACGATGGATTGCTTTCACGATTGCCTTGATCCAAGCTCTACTCAACATGGTACGTTTCATCAAGTATTTCTAACGCTTTTCACTACTGACATGTCAAAGAATAACATCGCGAATCCCAATGTTTCCACTCTAGAGTCATGGACACCAGAGGGTCTGTACACTATGATCAAGAAAGCCGGCAGTCAGCTCTCCCTGAGAGACTCGTTGCCAGAAGACTGGAAGGTCTTGAACGAATCACAGAGATAAGATATTGTTGTAGTCATTCGTGTTTTGATTTTACTTTATGATAGCTGCCAATCAATTTGTGACTTTGACTTCATGCGGATCTGCAAGCCGGTTGTATTGAAATGCCCGTGACCCAAGCGTTAGGCAAGTATTGACAGGCAGTTGGGTTTCGTAAGCTTGCTGTATAAAGTGAAGGAACGATATCTGTGCTGTTTGTTTCGTATCAACAATCGGCTAATGTACAGGTCACCTATGGAAACACTCAAGAAGGGACTTCATAAGGTGCAGCCTTATCATGCAGGCTCCGCCGCTTTGAGCTGCCATGGTCTCGGACAAGTGCTCGTATACGGACAGTAATATTCAGCTTAAATCACCTAATTTAGGTGAGAAACCTTAGCCTCCAAGCAGGAGACCACTTGGAATCGTGTATTCAGCAGCCATCGTTGATCAGGATTGGAAGGTGTTTCGGAATGATGAGGCTCAGGAGACCAGAGTCACGGTGACTCATATGTACAGCTTACAACCACTTCACATTAATTGTTTGCTTCTGATGGTATTTATCTTGGCAATAGATTCTCACACCAATAGGGAAACCTAATCGGGGTCGTTGCATATTGAGGTTACGACAATTCCATCGACGGTGGCTCAAATCATCGAGCAGCCGCACTGCGCAGCCTGAGACCTGGCTTACATGCGGCTGACCAGCTTGTTAAGGCTCACATTAACAGGAGCAGCGGGGTTGAAAGCGATGTATTGCTTGGATACGTATGCATGACAAATCACAAGTTTCGGTAAGCTGAAGTAAATACGATGAACATGATATGAGAGACCTCCATCACCACCCCCGCGTCCAGGAGGTTGAAAGCGAAAATGGTCTTGAAACTCTCTGAGAGGTGCGTACGCCATGCCCCAGGGTTGAAGCCTGGCGCTGAAATGCACTACCCCAGGTTCTGCGTTGCGGAGACGAGCTCCTGCGTCTTCTTCGCCGAGGCTCTTCGGGGTCCGAACTATGTCTGCGATGACGACTTTGACGCGCCTCTCCTCTCGCCTGCCCTTCCCGTTGAGATCTTCTTGAGGCTGACCTCGGTGGAATGGACGGTCGAACCGTGTTCTCAAAGAAGTCACTGGGGATACCCAAAGTGACAGCATCCCTTATACCACAGTTCATTCGATCAACGTATTCGTCCCGTGCGGTACCCCACTGAGAGTAACGACTGCTGAGATAAACTAGAACGTTACTCCTGATCCTGCCTTGATGCTCGGGCTCATGGGATCGGGATCCTGACCGCACTGCATCGACAGCCTTATCTAGCCCACCATCTTGCACAAGGTATCGTGTTGGAAGCTGGAGATCCTCAACAGCTTCATGTAGCACGACGCTATGATATGACTTGGTGTAAGCGCCGGAATGAACACCTTCATTCCTGTCGAGGCGGGCTTCATCGTCGACGCTTACTTGGTAAACCAATCCGTGCACATTGAAGCCGCTGCAAGGAATCACATTTGCGAAGCCTCGACTGTTAATCTGCCATCGATGATCCATCAGAACCGCCCTGCCAACGTAGTAACTCTCAGGACAGCGGCTGGCCATCTGCTGCAGCCAAAGGTTACTGCCATAGGCGAAGTAGAGCTGCGCCGGTAGGTCCGGCATGGCGCGAATGTGCATGCACGTAACACAAGAACCCTGGTCGAGTCGTTCTAGGCGCTGATACGGTATACCCAATGATTGACAGAATGACTCCTCTGGGATTCTAGGCGAGTTGGAGTGAAGGATTTTGGTTGGAACCTGACAATGGACGGTCAATAGTTTGCATGCGTCAGGCTGCGACGAGCGAGGCAATTTATGGTGGCTTTCTAAATGAGCTGATTAATTTCCTTGGTCACACTCGCGCTCATGTAACCTTGGATGATGGTTGCGATGCTCGCGTCTTCACGTTTGTAATTCTCATCTACGCGTCAAGCAGTCAAAGCTACGTTCAAATATGCATAAAGTTCCAAATTTGGAGCTAGAAGGGGCCCAGCTGCTACACAGATAAGATGACCGGTTTTTTTTACAGCAGTCCCTCGTTATGCGGGCGTTTGTAAAGATGAAGGTGTGGTAATACAAGGCTCACACGAACTAGGATGATGGATGGGGATGCAACCCTCTTAGACAGTGCGAGCCTGATTGTGTACTTGAATAGATACACAACAACGCGTACTCTGACTTGCGAGTGCAGAGCCTGATTCATTTTGATTGCCTCGTCCAAGTTCTGATGTTGCGGCTGATATCTTGATAATGAATATGGCTTCCGCAATTACTTGCGATGGGTACTTGGTCATCTTCTACTTGTTTCACGTGAGCCACCATGTCGTCGCTTGGTTCATACCACTTTGGGGTCGAGTTAGAGCTCATTGCCGAGCCCAAACGAGTGCGACACCCTCTACTTCGTGCTGTCTACTATGAAGAGCTGGCAACATCATTGAGATACGATGGCGCGGCGGCGGAAGCAGACAAGCTCAACCAGCGATACCGAAAGCGTCCAGAGCACTACAATAAGTGGTGGATTACAAAGGATGGATCGTTGGGCGACCCTGAGCACCCGTGCAGTGAGTCTCTCAAATTTCTGTTGAGATTGCCTACTAATATTCGGTTCTGCTCATAGTTCCCCTAGAGGCTGTCTCGCCGATTCTCTCCACTGACTACACATGGGAGAACGATGTGGACACTTTCTGGAACGCTTGGGACCGTGTGTTCCATATGCCAGAGTCATCCATTGCTTGCGGTAGCCATGTTCACGTATCGCCATCACCAGAGATGGAATTCGACCTGAGCCAGCTTCGTAATATTGCCTTTGGTGTCGTCTACTATGAGCCGCTGGTCATTCGCCTGCTTCCATCCCATCGCCAGAACAAGAAGTACTGCAGGCCTAACACGCTACGATCCGGACCACTATATGATCTTATGTCAAGTTTCCACGAGGAAGCAGCACTTAGAGAGCTATGGGATGCGCTCAACGATGACATTGACGAAGAAGACATCAGAGACCTTATGCAGTCTGGCCCAGAACCGAAAGATGAGAGATATGTTCTCTGGAACTTTGACAACGTCTTTGGGGGTCGTTCTGGCAGCATCGAATTTCGAGGAGCGCCAGGTTTGAGAGGCCCTGTCAAGACAAAGAGGTGGATATCCTTTGCTGTCGCTTTCATCCACATGTGCACAAATCTGGTAAGCTCCTCACTCAACCCTTCGTTCCAGTGCTTCTCCAGGCACTGACTTGTAACATAGGATGCCGCATCATGGAGCTACTTCACAAGGCCAAGTATGGACAGGTTCTGGAGGGACTTACGTAGGTCTGCGCAGGCTGTCAGTGTTAAAGAGAACCTTCCATCAGACTGGAGAGTCATGGCAGGGTTGGTCAGGTCAGTATTCGCCTCCCATTTCACGACCTGTGACTGACCATTTGCAGCGGCAGTTCCTACGAAGAATCTGCTGTTGATAACCTCAGCGATTCAGGCTATGATGATGACTCATCTATCATGGGCAAGTCGGACTCTGAATATTCCGACTCTGAGTACAGTGACGGAGAATATGAAGCCCTGCAGCAAGAGTTAATCCGGGAGAGAGAGCATCGTTGCACAATTCTTTAGATTGATGAGCCACATCATAGCAGCATTTGATGATTGGCAATAAATAATGCTGACTGCATATTTGCGGCTGAGAAGAGTGTCAATCAGGATGACACGGATTGATCGTGGTAGAACGCTGTTGGTGAGATTCCGGCCATGCATTTTCAGGCTTTCCCTATCACCAGCGATCAGTCTTGGCAATCAGGCTCCGAGATAAGCATTTGATTGATAATATCTCAGACACATTCTACCATTCTGCAGGCTGTGTCGTCGGGTGACAAATGCAATGAAACCGAAAGCCTTGAGATCGCTCTTCATCATTGCGCTCGAGACTTAGTGACTACTCCCCTCTCTACCTGTCCAAGAGACCTCAATTCCACTTGATAATTAGAAGGCTTGAGTCATCCAAGAATAGCGATGCATCGATTAGGTCCAGAAGCAGAGCTAGCTCAGCCGACAGCTTCAGCCTCAGTGTGCATGCATATTTGGCCCCCAACCCCTCTTCTATGGGTGCCGATCATGGGGGCGAGAGACATCCCCAATGCTTCCCAAGCCTTTGGCAGTGCAACAGCCCCTCGTCTTACCAAGAGTAAGAATGGGCTGTATCTCACGCCAATTGCTTCTTCGATAGAACGAAAGCATATGGACATGCATAAGTTTCGCAACCATCTCCATTAGCAATAGGTTGGCCATGGCTGGCGAGACTTGCTCACCTAACCACTATGATGTTAAAGATGTCGAGAGTTGTTGCCGGCATCTTGGATTCTGTGAGTGTGTCTCAGCCGCTTGTCAACCAGAGAGGTGATCTCTCACCGGCAGCAAGCAGCTTCATGCAAGTGGCCCGTCTGGTGCCGTGGCTTGCTCAAATCGCAGCAGCCATATCACTCTGCAGGCAGTCGAGCTGTTGGGGGTAAAATGAGGCTCTTCTGCTCAAATCTTGCTATACAGATTCTTCTCTCCATTTCAATGCTCCCACTCCTCCATCGTATCGCCTCGCTTCGTTTGATGCTTTGTCCAGGGTCCATTTTCTGAAACAGCAATTGAACATGGAAATAACCATGCTGTCGTGGTTGGTGTTACTAGCCTTGGTTCATACCAGCTACGGCTCCGCTCTGTATGCTTTCTTCACCGACCTCACCATACAGGTTGGCGCGCAAGACCCTACTACGGGGAAGCTTCTCTACAGTACCTGCAATAGCCAGGATATCCCAATCTTCCCACTCGAAAGGCCGAATATCCTCGATACAAGAGAAACACCACGTAATGGCACTGCGCTTACAGCCGTAGGCTGGGGGGACTTGAACTTTATCACTGTACGTGGTAGCTCCCCAAACTGATCGTGGTATAAAGCTCACAGCATGTCCAGGCACAAGTCTTCTGGCAGACCGAAGATAATACGATCGTGCAGGGAATATACATCTGTAACATGACGACGGGAAAGCTTGCGCGCGACCGCGAGTTCCAAATTTCAGCGGCGGCTGGTGTTGACTCCATCCACAACGAAACGGGCCTTTCGATCGTCAACCTCGGTGAGAAAGACGGATATCGTCTGTTCTACCATGACGAAGACAGGAAAGTCAAGATGCTGTGGTATACTGATGACGATGGATGGAATGATGGAGGCGCCATCTCACAGGATACTGCCGGAGGTATGGCGTTAGGGTCAACGATATATGACTTGAAGAACATCACAGTGCCTTTCCCGAAGGACTCTGAGAATGTCGAGCTGTCGCGCCTGGATAAGTCCGGACTCTGGACGCTAGGTATGCCCCATCGCGTTGGTAGTACTGGACGAAGCAAGGGCTGACAAGTAATAGACGCATTCCCGAACACGTTCCTCGGACCCTACACTAACAACACACTGCCCTCGGATATGTTCTGGAGCTTGGAAGACGAAGCTGACTTCTCTCTTCCCGCGTGGAACTCTTCCCTCGAAGCCATCGGCGCAGCAGTGGACCGATCGCGAACACGGAGTGTCTTCTATATCGGCGACGATAAGCAGATACATGAAGTCAAAACGACGAAGAATGGTTGGCAGCTTGGCTCAAACCAAACAGAGCGCGCTTGGCCTATCGCCGATAACGCGAGCTCCGGTCTGGCGGTGGTCTCTCAACAGAGCGAAGGCAAAGCTTGGCTATACTACTGGTCCAATGAGACGATCGTACAGGCCTTTAAGGACTATGACGGCGACTGGGTTAATGCAGAAGCATTGCCAGAAAAGCTCCCGTCAAACGAAACTGAGAGCAAGAAGCCCAAGGATAGACCTGCTCAAGACCCTGAGCCTGAGGCGGAGGAGCCCAAAGGCCTGAGCTCAGGAGCCAAAGCTGGTATTGGTGCTGGAGTTGGCATCGGAGTGGGCGCGCTGTTGATTGGTGTTCTTGCTTGGCTGTGGATGAAGCGACGCAGAGAACGCGCTCACCAGGAGAAGGTCTCGGGTATAGTCGAGGTAGGAGGAAGCCCTCTAGAGCCGCGTTTATCTGTGTTCAAGGAGGACTTACCTAGGGAAAATGAGCATGTCGAGCCATCAGAGATGGCCGGTCAAGGACGACCAGCCGAGCTCAGCCACCACGATTCGGCGGTTTATGAGATGCCAGAGCATCATGCAAGGGGATAGCGAGCGGGTATCGGATTGAAGGAGCAAGGAGCGATAAGATTGTCAATCTGAACATGAGCATAATTAGTATTGAACTCCCTCTTTCTACATTATTACGAATGAATGAGCGCAGACCGGAAGCTCGATCTCGGAGTGACTTTGCCAACCCCGACTTCCCGGTACTCGCGCTGGAAGTCGGCAAGCACAGGGGCTCCAGCAGTGCCTTTCAGTAGTGCAGTAGCCTATCAAATAGCGTAACACCCCCCAGCGCTGGGCCCTCGACTGATCCCACGAACCGCGTCTGGACGGGGCTCGACCGGTCGGGCCTCAAATTTTAGCCTACTCTTCGCATTGTGAGCAGAGTCCGATTGAAAGGGCGGATTGATGATGGTTTTTACTCCGAGGGATCAAAAGAGGGGACGCAGACAAACCCTGAGCTGGGGATAAAGGCACACAAATCAAGAAGAGCACAGCACATTCCCGCGACCGCTCAACAGTAAAATTAATGGCTACCTGAAAAAATTGAACTGAAGAAAAGCTGAGGAGAAACGGTGTCGCCAACGCCGGGGCCGTGCGAAAGGGGCTTCCAACGCCAGCCACTTTAGCATCTCAGCCAGCCACTGGGCCATATTTTGACCAGGGTAATTTGAAGCTATCGATTTCCCGGGGCGCGGCCCGTACCATTCACCGAATCACAACTGAAACGGGGCAAGTCCGCTCACAGGCCCGACCAATCGATCCACGGGGGATTAATTTTGGAACAAGCAATCTGAAGAGAGAATGCTGAGCGAAAGCCACAGCTGACCCCCGAAACGCTATTGAATGCTGAGGCTGCCTGGTTCCCAAACTTGTCTCAGCTCATGTGTCTATTGGCCGGGTCATCCCCCAAAAGGGTTGAAGTTCAGGGCACAAGACACGCGTTGTATCTATAGTTCGAAAAGTCTGAAGCTTATCGGGAAAGATGCCAATTAAACGAGGAATCATTGGAACGGTGGATTGGAATGGGATAGGCGCCATGGTCTAAAGCTGCAATATAAAGATACAGAGCCTGTCACCTGGTCCTCAACCTGTCAAGTCTTTGGAACTCCGTCTGATACTACTCAAAGTCACCATGATCTTCAAGTCCTTTCTCCTCTCATCGCTTTTGGCCACTGGCCTCGCTTTATACATACCTCAAGAGGACATCACGAGCAAAGAATGCGATTGCTCAGGAAAGAATGTTCTCAAGAACGACAACCTCAGGCACATTTATATCTGCGGTGATGAACGTCTGGGGCCTACAGACCTCCCCACGAAGCTCCCCCTCAGCACATATATCAGCGGTTACGACCGCTTCGGAGGCTTGACTCCTAATGAATTTCTCGGGAAGTGGTGGGATAATACGACCAGACCTGATGGTACAAAGCCAGTTGGCTGGAAGTACCCATTGAAGAATGGGTTTGAGTTAGACGATGACGAGCGCCCCATCAAAGCAAACGTGAACCTCACGCCAGGAACGCTGGTTGATAGGTTTGGGAACGCAACAGGTAATTCCTACGTGACGGCGAATTCCAAGATTTAATACTAACGTGTTAATGAAGGACGTTACATCTCCCCTGCTACAGCTCCCTTCTCACAAAGAGCTCTCCATCCTGGGAATCTCATCACTGGGCCAAACCAAGAATTCCCCAACAACTATCACGTGTACAACGTGACCAAATCATTCACCGTTCAAGCTGGACCTATCAAACCTTGGTTTGGGCAGCCGGGTTATGGCGTGCAGTTCTTCCTCGGTGTTGGTATCACGGTGAACGACTACTTGGACAACGGTAGTCTAGTTCCACTCAACGCATCGGCCTTAATTAGAGAGTCAAGGCAGTGTGCACTGAAGGGAGGGAATACTGATTTAGACTCGGAAGAGCTCTGAACTAATAGGTGGAAATATGAGAATTTAAGAGTAGCACGAAATAGCCAGAAATGAAAATTGCTAAGATTCGATTGGTCCTATTGCTTGTTTATTATTCCCAATGTTCGACAACATGATATTCGCTCTACCATTGCATACTAGTAATAATCCATACTAATTATCACTAGCCATATATCTCCGTTTTAAAGAGTGTGAATTGATGATAGTTTACCATAATCCTCTAAAGCTTGCAAAGTTCATTCCCTAGCAATCCTTCCCCCCGATTACGCCGTTGCCCATCACCTAGGGTTCATAGTTATGCCTACAGGGGCTCAGGGCTGGTATACTCCCAGTGTTCTGTCAGATCGAGAGCCAGGTGATATAATCTTCCAATCGAAGACCCATCAGAAGCAAGGGCTTCATCATCAGTCTGCCGCCTATTATTACATTTATCGCAGTAAATATCGCTCATCGAGGTGATGGTGCCGCAAAGCTTTCCCGAGATGTTTTTGTTGCACTTCCACTTCTTGTGGTCTTTGCGTACAGTTGTTGTCGTAGTGGCCATTGTGTAATTCTCTGGTTTATGAGATCTTTGTATTCTGCTGCGAATAGAATTATCTAATTGAGGTCCTGATAAACGCTTCTTGTTATCGAGTGAAGAGTCCAAAAGGTTTGTTTCCAGGTAGCAAGATCGTATTTATACCTACCCTTCACCCACGGTCATTCACTTCAAATAGAAACCTCAATGTGACCCTAGAGGTCTTAGAATTGCCTGGCGCCTCACTAAAGCGTGAGCTAGGTGTAACTTGTCGTTACGATCTATGGACGAAAGCATACAGCTAACATAGAGTATGGTGCTGCATCACATCTCTCAGCTCACTTGTCAGGCATGTATGCCATGTTGGTAGCATGAATCAGATAAGGCACCTTTGCGTTACATCACGGTGGTAAAAGTTACAAGTCCACTGATGAGGGGGCCTCAGCTTGTGTGACGCATATCCTCCAATCCTTGAATCACCCTAAACTACTTGCTGAAACACAGCATCGATGCTTACCGTGATTGAATGGCTTTTGACTTCCGTGATGCGTTGCCATGTGGGAGATGGGAGATCATAGGCTTCTCCAGAACTCTATATCAGCTCACTGACCAACGACCTTGTTCATTCCAAGCCCCAGCACAGTTCCCAGCGGTCAAATTTCCTCATCAGCCACCATCAACTGTCAAATTCAGCTATTACATCACATCCATCATGACATTCGGACGAGTTACGAAAGAAGTCAGCAGCCACCACGTTGCCTGGCAGTGCAAGTCAGAAAGCTGCGGTGAAATCAACGACATGGCACTCAAGCAATGTAAAGGGTGCAAAAAGACACGGCAAAGCGGCGATGCAGCCCTGCCCGCATCGGCCCAGGACCCTCTTTCAGGCACAATAGACGAAATTGGATATTTGCACCGTGTCGATGAGAAAGGCGAAGAGCACTGGTATTACTACGACCCGAACGCAAAAAGACAAGCACAGCTTATCTAATCACTAAGACACGTGTCAGAAGGAAAAAGTAAACGATACAGCTCCTGGTTCATAACATCAATGCGGGCTAGACTAAGTACACTAGACAATTTCTCTATCATCAGATTCTAGTCGAGGTGCTTCACTTCAACCTTCTCAACCACTTGCTTCGTTTCCAGCTCATCTGAATAAAGTCCTTCTGGTGCATCGCCAAAGATGACCGAAATCTCCTCCAGTGTGCGTCCGCGTGTCTCGGGATAGAAGAAGAAAATCACGAAACCATATGACACCAGAAGAGCCACGTACACAATGTAGTACTTCCAGCCAATGGCTGTCAAGGCAATCGGGTTGACAAAGACGTTGAAGATGAGGGCCAAGATCATAATCATCCAGGCTGCAGAGATTCCGCGGCCACGTAGCTGGAACGGCCAAAGCTCGAGAGGGTAAGCAACCTGAAGAGGAGTTCTATGAAGAGCTGTGTTAGTGATGTGACTCAGAGTGTACTTGGGTGAAATAGAGCTGACTAACATAGCAATGGCATAACCAGCATTGAATAAGAACACAAATGGAATCATTGTGACTCCAACTGATCGTGATCCAGTTTGCGCAAAGCTCCCTGACATGGCAGTGATCAGAATAAAGCTGGCAAGCATGACCGCACAAGAGATCATCAAAAGAACTCTTCGTCCCAGTCTCTCGACGCACGAAGCGCCAGCAACTGCAGCCAAGAAACTCCAGATCTGGAGACATCCCATGATCAGAGTCTGATCAGTGACGCTGGTGATGCCAACTGTGGCAAGCACTGTGGAGAGGTAGTAGCTGACGACTCCGTTACCGACCCACTGGCTGTAAATTGCCAGTGATGCTGTGATGAAGAGTCGGCGACGATGGGCGGGAGTGGATACCAGCGATGCCCAGGAGCTTGACTTCTCGGCTTGTTTCTCGGACTCGATGGCGGTCGTAATTTCGTGAAGCTCGAAGTCGACAAGAGGGTGGTTCGCATCACCGCCCTGCACAGTACTCAGCAAATTGTTCATATGGCGTCCATCACGTTAATTTGACTTACCGCGTGCAGGTTTCCCAGTGTCTCCCTCGCGGCGTCTTCCCTTCCTACAGATACCAGCCATCGAGGACTTTCAGGCACCATGATCAGAGCAGGAAGCGCAACAAGAGGCAAGGCGATCTGGAGAATGGTCGGTATCCTCCAGGCCCAATCAGTGTAGTTCCTTGTGCCATAGCACGTCCAAGCTGCGATAATACCGCCGATGAAATAATTAGTGTTGGTCAAAGCAGTGATGACACTTCGGTGGCTGGGGTACGCGATCTCAGTAATTAGAAGAGGGATTGAGGTCGCGAACATGGCAGTCGGGATGCCGAGGATGAAACGCCCGGCGATCCACTCTGCCTCAGTCTTGGCACCTGTCTGAAGACCAGTACCAATTGCTAGGGGAATGAAGCCCAGTAAAGCTGGAAGACGACGACCGTATTTGTTTGCGAGCCATGAGCTGGGAGGGCATGCTACAAAGAATCCAATGAAGTAGATGGCGTTGATGAAGCCGGACCATTCGCCAGAAGGATGGTCCATGAAGTCGCTCCATTGGGGAAGAGATTGGAGACCGTTAAGGAGACTTCCGTCATATCCGATTGCCGATTCTTGTCCAAGTCAGTTCTCGCGAGCCATTGATCATTCCTCATGCAACTCACGGAAGCATACCAAGCCCAGGATCAAACCATTAAGTTTGAGCAAGTGGGCTTGCTTGTACCATGGTGTAGTCTGGTTCGGCAGAACAGCCTCAAGACCACCAGACGGAGGTTGGATCTTGGAATCCACAGCCATGGTTCTCAATTGACTCAGTGGATAGTTAATTTGTGGAGTTGGTCGATAGCCGCTATCTGAAGAGTCAAACCGCAAAACGGGGGCGATCAACGGCCATTATAAGCTACCACGGCATGAAGCTGCACGGGCTCCAACAGCACGGAACTGTTCCCGCGCGGGTCAACACAAAACGTCGCGGGGTCTCCAGGTTTTTTCGCAACACCCCCAGATCTCCAGATTATAGGACGATATGAACAAGGGATGGACAGCTCGATGTCACCTCGTTCCACTTAGCTGAGATACCGGCCAGGGTACATGACAGGAAAGGAACTCGGCAACCCCGCAGTTGTCTAATTGATCTCTCCATCTTTGCGAAGTTTACCGGATATTGGCTGTTCAAAGCGTCACTTGCACGAGTCAGGCACTTGTCCTGATATGATTCAAGGGCCGGATGAACTGCGGTCAACTCGGTTGAGGTCCGGTTAGAGGCTTTAGCGTCGGTAGAAGCTGGAGGAACTTCGTTTATGAGTCGGATAACAATTATGTGAGGTTGTTATTGGGGCAAGATGAAGATCTGGAGCTGTCGGCAGTTGAGCTGCCTAAAAATAACATAATATGGGGTCAGTAAGCTGAAGGATGTGCTGGAATGAGATTATAAGAATGCCTAACGATGAGATTTTGATGTAAACTGACCCCATATCTCATCTTCAAAGTCCTTCAACTTCACATCAGTTGTTAGACTGTGAAGCTATTGAGCAATTCCGCCGGTAGTTTTTCTGATCCCGTGAGCAGTCTCGGGCCCGTGAAGTGGGATACTGTCCAGGGACCCCTGCATTCAACACTTGTTTCGGACACGCAAATGACTGGCTCTGCAAGTCTCTTCCTCCTCAGTCACCAATCCCCAAGCTTTCCGAAAACACTAGCTCCGCCTCCACGCGATACCCCAACCCGTCAAATGTAGCCAAGGCCGTGAATAGGACCGAGTCGACTCCGTCCAATCGGGCTCAGAGCAAGACCATGGTAATGTGATACGGCAGTTGCATGAGTATCGGGTCGTGGTATCCAGAAGTAATAAATGCACGTTTGTAATGATCATGTAATGCTCAATATGCATCAAGTTCTTGAACGGGCGAAAGGATCGTTTCATGGATGGTAAGTGGTAACATGGAAACAGACGATCGATGAAAGGGCCGAGGCATTCTCCTTTCGATCTAACTACTTGCTCCGCGGTTGATCACCATAAGCACTTGGTCCCGGGGAGCTTTCTTAGTGCGCTTGTAACCAAGTCCGCGCTATTTCCCCAGATTGATGTTCCCTTGGCTCACGCACCAAGTGTAGGGTATTGCTCACGAGAGTGACGGCCAAAGATACGCGTTATGTGTTAGGAGAACCATCATGCTACTGTCCTATACTAGCGTCATCGTGGATTTTCGAGACTCGTTCGCACTTATCAGTGCAACACCTCCTCCGGATTCAGGCAAGGTCGCAACAAGGCTGAAGAAGCTGGCATTGTCCACTGAATCAAGGACAAAGTAACCGACACGCTTATAAGTGCTTCCAGTTCCGTAAACCGCATGGAGAATAAGCCCCTCAATTATCACAAAGGCTTCCCCAACTGGATTCATATCTGGATCATTTACCTGCCGCCGCAACGTCGACCTCAAGGGCAGAAACAAAAGCGATTCCCCGCCCTGAAAAGTCGTCTCTAGAGTATCTGGGTAGGCGTAGATCGTTGACGACATTTCGAAAAGCTGCAATCCGATGTATTCCGAGCCAATCCTCCTACTGCTCTTGCGGATAGTGCCTCCGCAGATACACCCTCGTAGTTGGATCGACCCCTTCACTTGCTGCGACCGGGAGCAAGCTTGAGCAAGATGACTTCTAACGTCAATTATTTCAATCAGGTCTTCATCTCGCGGTAAATTTGTCCTTTGAGGCAGAACGCATGAGTCAACGGCAGCCCATGACCATGATGGAACATGCTCGGGATTTTGGGGTCGGGGCCCAGGTTCCAAGACAACCCAGTTGAGTCCTTCAACGATCCTTGATCTCCAAAGACCTGCTAGGTATTCATCGCCAGAATTCTTCTTGAACATCTCGGCTATACCAGCCATAGCCATCAATCGGTCATCAGGGCAGGTTAGACTGCACTTGGAGTATGTCTTGACCAGATTTACCCACTGCTGATAGACATCCACGGTCATTTTCTTGTCTTCTTCCTTTGCCCAAGCAGTTCGACGATGACCATCGTCAAAGAAGGCATCAATAGCTTTTAGGTCAGGCGTGTACACTGCGTCGGCAGGCCGAGGTGACCACCGGGGAAACATCTCGCTCTTGTTCATCTCAAAGCATTCCCAGACCGCCTGGGTCTTGGTGAAATGGAGCACTCTTGGCGACAGAATACGCTCCTGGAATACCCATCCGCGATCGGTAAGTGGACCTTGTGTTAGTCGCTGCATGTGATGCTGGTCCCAAACGTCAAACCTTCTCGGTTTGCCATCGGTGAAAGAAACCTTGATGTGCCCTACAAGTGTTTCCTGAGCAGTGCGTGAACGAAATAGCCCCTCATCAGGTCCTCCAGAAGCGGTTGCGGAGATGGTGCAGGCGGAGTTGGCATAGACCAGGTGCATCTGGAGGGATTCTCGGGCCCAATCTTCGGGCGAATCTTGAATGATGCATAGCGAATCAATCCAGAGGTACCTAATAGAGAATCGGTGCGCAACAGTGATGGCTTCCCTGAATGTCTTGGGGAGTTGAGACGTTGGTGCGC
The DNA here is from genome assembly GCA_013186845.1 of Fusarium sterilihyphosum. Classification (NCBI taxonomy): domain Eukaryota; kingdom Fungi; phylum Ascomycota; class Sordariomycetes; order Hypocreales; family Nectriaceae; genus Fusarium; species Fusarium sterilihyphosum. The sequence goes on from JAAOAU010000135.1 coordinate 86,505, forward strand.
CCTTCCGGAAGACTTCAAAATTCGAGCTCAAAAGTCGAATTGAAGGGGTTTTGGCCCATCGGTAACTCAGAGTCATATATTCCGGAGGATCTGTAATATCCTGTGGGTAAAGACAAAGCTTCCAGGTATCGCCGGAGCCAATGTCGATAAGCCGCGATGGGGCAAACTTCGGTGAAGACTCCAACCGTCGACACAATTCATGCGAGTCGCTACATGCTTCGTACCACTCGGAAATCAGCTTGTGTACTTTTTCTGATGAGGTACTTGTTTGGAACTCTGTCGCCCATTCTTGCAGCATCGAAGACTCCTCATCTGAGTACCTTAGTGTGTATACCAAGCTTGATGGGAAGGGAAGTCAACAAACCATCACACGGAAGGAAGCAAAACACGTTTCCTTTGTACTTTAAACTAACCCACGGTCCCATTTCGAACTCTAGGTATCTGATATGCCAATAGATAGCTCCGTACCAACGCGGTGCCCAAGGTCGTCGCCCCAGACTACAGCCAAAGGGCACCCAAGTACCTGGTTCGTTGGGCCAGCCTTTGATCGAAGCATCTGCCACGGAGTCCCAAAGTTTCTCACATACATAGCATCCATCGTCTACGGCCTGCTTGAAGCTAGAGAAAGTGCTGTGGTACTGGCAATCTGTGTGGAGACTGTTTTCGACTGCTTCCAAGCCTGTTTGCAACATGTCAAAACAGACACTGCAAAGTTTGCTAGGGTTCACCATCTTGCTCATATATTCAATACCAAAGTTGTCAAAATATGGAATAAAGTGCTCTAGAAGTCGATGAAATGGAAGATGAAATGGAAGCGACTGGACCCGCGTGCCCGATGCCATGGAAGTTAGGCAAGCGCTCGCCTTGTCAAGAGGCAGATTGAAGGTGGAGCGGGGCTCAGGCTGATCTCAAGGCAGAATTACGACAAAGGCGCCTCGGTCACAATGGTTTCGCTAATGTCTGCTTGTAATAAAATTCTCTTCAAGCCCAAGAACCTCAGCAAAGTTCCCGCCGATAATAATAAGGTAGAGTCGCACGGGTGATGACCCTTCTCGCCTCTCGTGTTTGCTGTAGACGCTCAATGATTGCGAACGGGACGATTGCATGTGCTAAGGGTAGAGAACAATTGTAAATAGCAAACAGCTAATTAGTTACGTCATAAACAATCGAGGACGATTGAAGAAGAGAAGAAGCAATCATGTTTCACTATCCAAGCCGATATATTCAATTTGTACCTGAATATTTGATCCTCTTTCCCGGCAACTCAGACGGAGAACTCGATGTTCACTTTCGCCTTTCATGGTCCAAATTACCCTGTGGCAGTGGGTCGTCAGCCATAATAAGCCAGTAAGCCAAAAATCAGCAACCCCAAAACGGCAGAAGCCACTAAAAAAACAAGCCAGCCAGGCCAGCCGATAAGCCAGGCCTGTGACGTTTTTCATGCAGTGTAACGCTGGAAATATTAAACGCCGCTTATCTCCCACCAAAGTTATGTCCGTCACCACATGGCGGCCTTCAGAGTCGCAGGCCAACACCCGGAGATAGGCTGCAATTGCCGGAATGGACCACAACGTGCATACAATAAGGTTGACAACTTCCCGATTTCGTCAATGCTTCTTGTAAATCCCCATTCTCTACTGGACAGACTAATGCTGCTATGGAGCTGAGTAGGAATGGTGTGCCACAGTTTTCGTATCAAACTCCGCCGCTTGGATAGTACAGGAGAACAAAAATTGAAACTGAGCGGAAGATGAATCTTATTTAAATTGTCTACCGTCCCCCTACAAAGAGCTTTGAACCATCGACAACTCATCGAGTTTCTCTGACAACTACACAACTGCAATCATCCTTTACTATTTACGTCACACTTTGCTTTCAATATGGCCCGAGTCTGGTTCATCACTGGTTCTTCTCGAGGAGTTGGCCGCGCCTTGGTCGAAAAGATCCTCGAGTCAGGCGACGTCGTCGTCGCAACCGCTCGTAACCCATCTCAGCTCGACGACATTGTCGCCAAGTATGGATCCGATAAGATCCTCGCAACCGCTCTTGATGTAACAGACTTCGACCAAGCCAACAAGGCAGCCAAAGAAGCTATCGACAAGTTTGGCCGCATAGACGTTGTCGTCAACAACGCCGGCTACGCAGACATGGCATCCATCGAAGATGCAGACATCAAAGGCTTCCGTGAGCAGGTTGACGTCAACCTTTTCGGAGTCGTCAATGTCACAAAAGCCATCGTACCTATCATGCGCAAACAAAAGTCCGGCCACGTTATTCAAGTCTCAAGTGTCGGAGGCCGCGTCGGTACACCCGGAGCAGCAGCCTACCAGAGTGCCAAATGGGCCGTTGGAGGGTTTTCAACTGTTCTATCACAGGAAGTAGCTCCCTTCGGTATCAAGGTCACCGTTGCCGAGCCTGGTGGCATCAAGACTGAGTGGGCTACCACTGCCACTGAGACGGCCAAGGTCAGCGAGCCTTATGAGCAGACTGTCGGCCAGATGGTTCAGCTGGTCAAGGGACACTCAACGTGGACGGAGGCTTCTGAGATAGCTAGAGCTATCATCCACCTTTCGAATGTGGAGGACCCCCCATTGAGAATCATCCTGGGCAAGGATGCGCTCCAATATGCTCGTATGGCGGCTAAGGCTCTTGCTGAGTGTGACGAGAAGTGGGAGAATGTCTCAAAGCTGGAGTTCTAATTCAACTGTTATGAGATCGCAATACTTGAATAGACATTCTTACATACAGTTGTACAATAGTCATAATGGTCGTAATTTTTATCTGAACTTGCATCATTTTACCACCGAATTCATGAATAATAAATGGTTTTTCACTTAGCTGCTTCATCGCACCATGGATTTCTTGATGTAGATGACATGCAGTGCCGTTGCTGGATGAAGGATATTCCATGCAGGTCACATATCACAACAAGCAAGGGTACGTCCATGTCCAAATGCATAAGCGAATGTCTTTGTTGGGGGACTCATACCCGCACAG